>JAHZMX010005475.1:0-76585 GCA_027743895.1 Seira musarum
AATTTTTGTCAAAAGTTAAAATCCCTTCTTAAAGCATTAAATTAGGGGGCCCATTTTAAGATACTCCCTCAGGGCCCACGAGAGCCACGGTTAGCCACTGCAACCTCATCTCATCACATCACTGTCACCTCATTTAATATTAATGTCGACTGTCAACCTAATCTTTTTGCCATCATTGAACCTACATACTTCAATGAAGATGTAAGTCTCAACTCACATAACCACATAGGTTAATACCTGCGTCCAATTAATTACGTTGACAAGTACTAGACATACATACTTTAATTTCTAATTTTGATATGCTATATTACGTTTACAGTTTAGATTTCGTATTAGTCAAAGTTAGTTGGACCGAGGTAAGTATCCCAACCATCTCAATTTTTATGAGCAATAATCATTTATGTTTACGCAATCTGCTGAAATGGTTTAAGATAATTCTCTTGGAAAATTAATAATTATGATTAGAAATGTAGGCAACTTATTAATCTGCCTGCTATCCACGATCTAAATCCAAAGTGTTTGGGGCGTTCTGACACATAATTGATATCACATTTGTTATCTCTTTAAGCGAGATCAATTTACTTATTTTTAGAACCTGATAACAGATGTAGGTGTTACCTACGTTACGCTATTAAAAAGCATACGTAGATAGATATAGTAAGTAAATCCTACAAAAACAGATTTAAAAATCTGCTGTTTGACTTTGCTGAATACGTTGAAAGGTGAAATTACGCTATCGACTTGGATGCCAAATTCTATACCATTAAAATGAAAGCTTTCTTAATGTCTTGGATATGTACACCAACGCGAATATTATGATGATTATATTAAAAATTATATGTACATGATTCAATTATGAGATTCAACTGGATCGGTTTTTAATCCTGAATTTGCAAATTTGCATGTGAAATTTCACAAGCTCTGGGGTGAAGAATTTCAAGAAAGGAAAAAGAGGACGATAACCATCGGAGAAAGTCAGAGGAATACATACAGAAAACTTTCTCAAGCTTTCACTCTATGTCTGTGTACTTATTCATTATTAACAAAGATGAGATTCGCTTTCAATATTTCAACTTGCCCCAAAATTTTCCCAGCCCACGCGCCTTGTATGCTTCACAAGGTTTCTATATCAAAATAAAATTTTGTGTATTAGATCGGAATCGGAATGAATGTGTGTACGCATGAAAATAGGTACATAAATTAACATTGCATGGATCATTGGTCGCGTACTAACTTGATCACTTTTATGTAGGTCTTTCGAATAGTTTGTGTATGAAAATAATACGATAAATTAATTTTAAAAGACGTGCCCTAGCATCTCATTATTTACCGTTTGAATTCAAGTGACGGAAAGGAATAACTCGTACGAAGACAGGGCCAAAATCTCGTAAGTTTACTTTTTTACGCTATATAGTTCTATAGTAATCTCGTACCGGCATAGGTAATAATAATGTGTGTATCACCGTCAATCAACGGGATAAACTGAACGGAATAACTGAGTTTTTAGAATAAATTTCGTGGCAAGAAAAAATGATGTAGGAAGGTGAACTTGATAGAAATGAATGCCATTATGCTTGCGTATGATGGGTCAACTGATCTGATTATAATATGCTTCAATGCTTCTGTAGGAGCCTTTCCCGTAGCCGTCCACACTAGACAGTATTCTCTCAGCTGCAATTTTAAGTTCTTAAAATGGGTGCTGGGCCCAGTAGAAGTGTTTCGTTTCGGAATCCGGATCCTCCAGCAAAAATAATACAGGTGAAGTTGAATCTTTTAAACAAGCTACTCCAAAACAAATTCAAATTAAGATTAAAAGGCATTTATCTGCTGTGAATTAATTTATTTGATTTGGACATCAATTTTGTGTAGATAACCGAAGAAGTAGCTCAAAGAATGACTAGTCGATATGGTAAGACAAATGAACAACCTACAACTACTGCTTCTGAAGCAACTACCGGTGGAGGTATATTCTTTCGCTTCTTTCTAATTTTCTTTTTCCTTTATCTGTTTGTTGAATCCATGAAATTAAACTTGGAGCATTTCTTACACAAAACAAATAGAAAATATATGCATGTGTGTTTATTACCACAGGTTCCAAGCCTACTGAACAAAGAGCCCCCACAGTATCGGATATAGTAAATCCAAATCCTCCTCCACCACCACCAGCGCCTACGCCACCATCCAGCGGACTGGCCCCGCAGACAACAGTCCCCCCAAGTGGCCTTTTGACGGCAGGGACTCGAGGTCTTCCTGTAGTTGAGACTGTCACGGCGTATGAAGTAAGGCAGCAGAAAGATCTAGAGCTGAGAGATAATGATGCTTTCTGGGCCAGTAAATTAAAAGAATTAGAAGCACGAGTAAGAAATATATGTCCTACGACTTAAGGAAACTTAAATGCTATTGAGTTGTTTTTTACTGACATTGTTTTAAATTTAAAACTCAAATAGTATGTTGCATCCGCTTTTGTTGCCGATGCGGAATTCAAAAAGGAGGTAGAGAAACTTGACAAATTAGTACCTAAACCTAAGGAACCCGTGTGTCAAGACGTATCCGTAAAGGTTGCTCAGTGCTACAACGAACATAAAAAACAACCTCTCAGATGCTCGGACGTTGTTAAAGAGTTTGCCGTTTGTGTTGAGAATCATACAGTGGTACGTTAGTGGTATACATCCTTTTTTATGTCGATTGTATAACTTTCTAAATATATATTTCTTCGTTTCAGAAAGGACCGGTTCCACTGAGCGCGTAGGGAACGGTTATACTTTAGTTTAATTTTTAAAAAAGACCCTGTCTTCTTCACCTTACGAGCTGATGATGCATGCTTTGGATGAGGATGATTGTCGTCGTCGATTATATTTAGTCTATAAAAATTTATTTGTCGCTGAAAAAAGAAATTAATAATGCCCTTCCAAGTTCGTTGAAGGTATGTAGACCAATATTTAAACTCTAGCTGTTGTTCATTTAAAATCAGTGTTACTACATGATACGTTGCGTAAAAGTACGTAGTAATAAAACAGAAGTACTTACTTCAAATATATTGATTGCAGTTTTCAAAATGAGCCAATAAATCATTTATTTTAAATTATTTTAAAGAAGCTACATCAAACTTTTAACTTGAAGGAGGAAACCATCTACATAATCTATTATATAGGTTGTGGAACTTAAATGTATGTAATGTAGGTATATATATTTAATCATCGCACGCGCGTTTAAAATTAGAAAAAAATGCATCATTATAGGTCATACGTAGTAGTACTTAACATTCATTGATGAAGTTTTCCAACTGTTATTTAAAAATTAATTTTTTTATTTGCACCTTCAGCCGTTAGATGTTCACGGAACGATTTCCATGTATAAATTCAGAAAAACTGTGATTGGTACTTAACACCAGGAAGTATTCAGGTTTTAGAGTCTCGTTAGTGGTTCAGTGGTTGGTTGACAAGAGTAAAAAACAAGTACATACATAGATTTGAAAAAAAGAGAACACAAAAGATTTCCTAATTGTAGCACCCGCACGTTGACAACTATGAAATATTCAAGCATATACATAACTGAATGTTCCACAGACTGGTTAAATTTTAAATTAAATAAACGTACACATCTGTCTGCCGTAACTTTTTAGTTGCTATCCTTATGAAGCTGATTGATAGATAAAGAATAAAAGTAAGTAAAATACGAACCTTGAATGAGGTTATCGTACACAATCTAGTATTTCTAGTACATGTAACAGTTACAAAGTTCTAAAAGTGCAGCAAGAGTGATATCTTCACCATACGCATACACAACAATATTGCAATTGCAACTAAAGACAAAAACCATTTTCGTAACTAAAAATATCTAGTTTCAAAATTTTAAAGTTAGAACATCAACCATATATGTTTAAGAGTTCCCATAAATGTTTACTGTGAAAAAATACTTCAAACTTCAGTTCGTCCGGAGCTGGTAATCTCCATTTTGGGTAATATATCTAACCCATGGTAAGGCCTGGTATCCACTCTTTTCAATGATTTTTAGATATCGAACCTACGGTATTTTTTAATTAAAAATTCGTTTTTATACACATTACATTAGAATACATATTAAGTATTTGAATTATAGTGAACGGGCAATTATTATTTTATTTACAACAGAAATAGAACTAAACCCATTGTAAGTACTTTCACCAATGACCACATACGTGGGTATTTAACCGATAAGACATCAACTCAAATTCTCCATCAGGGGGTATGAAGGATATAGTGCGATCAACTTCAAACCTAAATTGATAAACACAGTAAACATAAATTTTGCACATAAATACTTAATAAAATACTGAATTTAAAAACGGTTAAGACTGATAAATATTCGCGACTGTGTAGCATCCATACCTAGATAGGCGGACGCATTGGTGAAACTTGACATCCTCCAACTCGACAGATTTTGATTTTCCACGTCCTGTCGATTCAAAAAGCACTTTATCGTTCAGACCAAGTCTCAATTCTGGCATGCCGGATAGATAAACACGCATTTTAATTGCGCCAACAATTTCGCTCCTCAGAATGTGTCCGTTGGCATTTGCCTACAATACATATTTAAATAAGTTATTTAGACTATTTTAAACCACAAACAAAGCTGACTTTTTAGTACCAAAGACAAATAAAATACCAAAAGATTAACGGATTCAATGACATCTAAAAAGACTTCATTTTTTCGATATTTTATGCCCTCTGATCTCCATGACACCGCATTTGTAACAGCCATAGGAGGTCTTGGAGCGACTTCTAATTTATGCCCTTCCTGGGTTATGTACCTGCGTAAGGAAAAATAAGCATTACTACAGAAATTCTAATGGCATTCCATAAATAATTGGAATGATCCATGATTCTTACTCTTGCAATATTTTGCTATCTGTTGTTTGAGGGTAACCAAAATCGATGAGTTCATCCAACAGTTCATATATTATGACGAAATTGTCTCTTATACTTTCTTCCTCCAGTTCTTTAAAATATTCTATCATTACCTGTAAATCATGCATTAAATCACCACCAACTCAATATTTTGCAAAATTGAAATTGTATTTGGATTAACAAGAAACACACGATATTATTATTGATTGATGTCTTACTTGAACAAGTTTATGCAAGAAAGCAAATACGAGGGCAATGTTCGCATTCATTCTCGTAATTGATACTATGTAGAGGTTATTATGCTTGATGTACGCGAATGTACACTCATTCGTTAAAAGAATAGGGGTGACATTACCCTCTTCCTCTTTCTCCATCAATAAGGGCATGAACTTTTCAATTGCCCCCATATCTATATCCCCTCTATAATTCCTGGATATTAACACCTTCCCCTTAACATCCAAAATGAAAACTGCCGACGACGACATATTGGATCGCCCCTTTCCGGGCAGGATCCCTTCTCTCACAACAAAACCACTTCCTTTAACAGTGGAACCAAATGTGACACCTTCCAAGGTTCGGATTTATTAATTACGTTATGATCACTGCAAGCACGGAAGACTCATTCATGTTCTTAAAATCATCATTCGCTCTTCACTTTTATGCCCTCTCAACTTCCGATTATCACAAATCACAAGAATTTTGATTTTTAATTCTTAACTGGCGAACTTGCAGATATTTTCACCAACATGGCCATACGCTCACCGCACCGCACGGAAGGTGTAGTCGCATTTATTTACTTAATCTTAATCCACGTATTTAGTCAAGTCTGATATATGTAGAAGAATGAAGATTAGATTATGACTTATGACGACGCTTCTCTTATTTCCTTTGGTTGCTGTTCACCAAAAAAGTATTTAAGTGATGTTATGTTATGCTGTTGCGTTGTGTCAATTTCTAACCATCTGTGCAGTGTTCAAAGTCAAAATACGGTGATTCACCTTTTCTAAAATATTTTCAAAATGTGTACAGGCTTTACTCCACTTCTTCAGTTCTTCAATCATTGAGCCATCATCATCGGTCTCCCTGGCATTTTATTTACGTCCAATATTGCCAAATTAGAAGTATCAAATTGCCGATATGTGGCTGCCGCTGCTGGTGATGATGAAAGCGTAGGCTGAAAAAGGAAGTTCCAATTCACAATCACAAATTCACCTGGCATCGCATCATCTACACTTGTAACTTTAGAACAAGGATATGTATTACAGGCTTATTGCTATTCATTATTGCATACATTGCATTGCATTGCATTGATTGCTACTTTTCTACTCTCTCTCTTTCTCTTCTGTTCTGCTGTAGGTATGCTTTAGGATTTACATTTACAACAAGGTGGAAAAAAGACGGGCTAACTCAACTGAAACTGACAATAAGGCAAAGCGCAAAGCAAGCAAGCCCATCAAGTTTTTAGAGGAGGAGAGCAATACAAAAGGATCATTCCATTGTTTCACTTGACTTTGCAAACATAGCATCATCATATCATCTTTCTCGTGATCATCATAAAATCAAGGTGTGAAAGAGAAAAGAAAAAAATGATACTAGATGGACTCGGTTGTTATGATTATGATAAAGTATGATTGATTATTGAACAAAGGTTGCTGCCACCAAAATTGCAAATTATTTTGAACCACGAGTTAAAATATTGCAAATTTGATTTGAATTTCTAATCAATTTATTGACGTCTTTTTAGTGCCATGTCATTTCATCTCATTCTCTAGTATGTTTATCTTAAACAGTGATTAATTTTTAGTTATACATATTTTAATTATAATTGCACCATAGTTTTAGTTTAGTCATTTAGTTTCGACCACAATTTTTTAAAGTACAATTATTGCATACATATTGTTGCCATTTAACTGTAAAGTCGAATCTGTCGGGAAGTGAGGTGGACTGACTAAAAATAAATAAAATAGTATTTAATCTGTAAACAAAAATAGAGACAAGCCATTCATTATTATTGCTGTTATTATGGTAAGTGTTCTATAGTTCTTTTAAGGCAAATTCATCATGCTTAAGATCAAGTATGTATGTAGATAATTTTATTTATATGTACTGCTTGAGTATACTTTTATTATTATTGTGTAATTAAGTTAGCTGAGCTGACCTATATCAACTAAATACTCGTGACTATAGAGTTTTGTCTTTTGACACTGACGGAACTTCAAAAATAAAATTATAACGTAGTTGTAAACGAAAAAATTAAAACGTTAAAAAAATTCACAAATTACGAGTCACCATAATAATTTGCTAAAGCATATCAAGCGACCAAAACAAAAATGAACTGTTTAGTAATATATATGTATCATTAAAGTATTAAACATAAAATGAAAATTAAGTAAAATAACAAAAATTATTATGCAACAATAATTCGTGTAGTGCATAGCCTAGACTCGTTGACGGACATGTCTTGCCATATTGTAATATACAACATTGGATAAATAAATAAATGGAGCATAATCATCTTAAATAATAATAATAATGAAAAATTAATGGCTTTTTCCAAGGTACACTAATCAGCCTTCTTCACAGCTTGTTGTCTTGACTGTCTAATCATTCCGGGAATATCAGAGTACAATATTGTACCGGCAAATACGAGAATCGTTCCGAACCAGTGGGCTGCGGTGAACTCATTCCCAAAGTAAAAGATTGACACAATCAAACTGACGAATTTTCTTAATGTGACCACCAAAGTGACTGTGAGAGAGGCGCATTCAGTCGTGAGAACGAACACGGAATTGATACAGCACATTCTACACAAAATCAATAATTTAGTCCCTTTAACAAGGTATCAAATAAAAGCGAAAGCAAAAAAAAATACATATTTTTATGTAAGACGATCTTACTGTGTGACTACATTTCCTGCCAAATACAGCCATAAAATGGGGATAGATATTCCAAGGAAATCCATTGGTGTCGAACTATTAGCAATCGTTATGTGATGAGCCAAGTCCGTCATCAGTAATGCATATCCAGGCAATGGTAAGAAGTGCTATATTTCGGGAAAAAAGGCTTATCATTGGGGTCACTATCATAAAATTTTAAGTGTACATGCAGACGCTCACGGTAAAAAACAGTGCTTCACGGGGATGTTTTCCATATTTTGCATACAACACTTCTTGATACAGTCCCATTCTTGCGGACAAAAATAAGGCAAACAAAAGAATAGATATACCTGCAGAAAATAATGTACAATAATTTAGCAAAATCCTTAGAAACGAGCCATACATTACATGATATATAATACAACACATTATTTACCCATTAGCCACCAAAAATAATCCGAAAATCCGGCTGCATCCACCGTTTCCACTGTGTCAGCTTTATCCTGAAGAAATCGGAATTAAAATAAATTTTGCTTAGGCATAATGTAATGCAACAGGAAGTATAGATATCAAAACAAACTACATATAAATCATATGATTCAATGAAAAAAATGATTAATTTTCTCACCTTCATGTCCTTCCCTGAAGCAATCGTACAAATAGCGATTCCAAGAGAGATCATTGCAACAGATATATACCGTTGAGGGTTATACCGTTTGTGCATGATTATCATTCCCAATATCATATTTGCCATCAATGAACCCTACAAAAAAACTTGTTATGTAGTTCTGCTCAGCGCTCACTGTTATCGGAATTACATTTTTGAATAATTATCGTATCAATAAATATCAATTACCGCACGAAATATAAGATGCAAAGTCATCGAGATTTTGAAGTTGAAAGCCATATTGTTGGCAGTGCTCACAATGAAGAAGAATACGACGAGAGTAATATACTCGCTAAAATATCCAAATTTTTTAAAATTACGATGAATTAGATTTGACTGTTGACTCGTTGACTAAAATTGGTATGCACACCAGCACAATGCTAATATCTGAATTAAACGCAAACAAATTTAGGTATGCATATAACAAATTCCATACCGTATTGGCACATTGATCTTCTTCGTACCGCATCGTAACGTCGTTATAAAACCTTCCAAAGAAATTATTAGAAACTGACAAAAGTTTATCAGATTTCCACAGCCGGGATCTTCCCTAGAAACCAAATCAGCATTTAATTTATAAACTGATATTCGCTCATTGAGTGAAGTCATTAATTGTAAATGAATTACGCTTACTTAACAAGAAGTTCAAGAAATATCACGTTTGAGCAACATCCTATCATTACAAAAAGAATTGCCAAGCCGGCTTTTAACTGGTTCGTTTGGTGCGCCATAGTGTACAATAATCATTAATTTATTGAGCTGCAAACAGCGAAGGGAATCACAATATATATAGGGACGATTAGCAACACTGTTCAATCATTACTACCGGTTCAACTTTCATCCAAAGCACACAGAATTAGATTCGAAAGCTTACGGTTATTTTGGAGTGTGAAAGTTAAATTAGAAAACATAAGTTCACAAACAAGATTAAGTATGAAGATGATTCCTTCTTCATCTCTTTCACAGGATTCGAAATAATTTTGATCAAAACTTCACACTCACTCTTAGGAAGTATCTTAAGAATTAAATAGTTAAAAACCAAAACAAAACAATGCAAATTTATCGATTAACAACAACCAAATCGACATATTCCAATTCGGTATACAACCACGCTGAACCAACCTCCAACTCCAACCTTGTTCGTCGTCACGCAAATGAGACTGGTGTCAGGTATGGAAGTGGAAACTTAAATCCACCGTCGTGATCTGCTGATCGGAATCTGTGAATGATCATCAGCTGCTGCTAAGTAAAGCGGCATTGAAATGGGAACTTTTGTACGTGTCAGTCACGAGTCACGACGACTCACTATCGCTACAGTCAGTCAGCCAGCAGGCCAGCACACAGCACTGCACATTCACTCGTCAGTACACACAGGGAAGAAATGAGATTTTGCCATTTACTACAATGATAATGCCAAGTGCGAGCGAAGCCAGAAAAACAAGAACATGTTATGGAGTTTTAGCCACAGAGCAGAGCGCTTGAACTGACAGTTATTTTCAGACAGCACACAAACGCACTCGGAGGAATGCAAATGCAAAAATTTTGAAATGTAATAGCCTGTACGAAGTAATTGCATAAAATGTTGAGGAGTAGAAGAGTTGCCAGGATAATTTTTTGAAAGAGATGATATGATTTTGCAATTCCTTATGATTCTATATATATTGATCATTGAATCCGATTTTTGAGTCTTGTTCTGATTTACGGGACAGACAGTGGATTGAAGAAGAGAAAAATGACCTTGAATTTATAATTGGGTTGTTGATGGACGATGGACTAGATGAGGATGTAGAAATCATTGATATGAAAAATTATCTGAAAAGAGAAGCGAGAGATTACGATTGCAATCATTGTTCGTTTGTAATTCCATGTGAGATTTCGCAAATGTCATGCTAGCGAAAACAACCCATTATTTTAAGTAGTGTGAAAGCAAAAATATGAAGACTATTAAATAGTGGCTTTTCAAGGTCAATTGACGTCTTGGTTTTTATTTCATAGAATCCTTGCAAAAAAAAAAAACACATCGTCATCGCTCATCATACATTTTTATCATTTGATGATACTGGACCGGTCCTGGAAGTTAAGACTTCTATAATAAAACATATGAAACAAGTGTCATGGCCTAATCGAAGAAGTCAATAAGTTTTACCTGTCGCATTCTGTCCAGTCTGAACGTAATTGTATTTACTTTTTTATTGGTAACGGTTAAATTCAGTTAGGTTTAAAAAACCATGACCATGTGACAGGTTAACAATGAATCTCACAGTGCCCCAAGTAACTACGACCAGACGTAATATGTAAAGGATGATCTAAACTCTATAACTGTTGTTGGTGCATAATAATTATATGCTTAGTAGTCCAAATCAGTATCCAGTGTGTAGTTAATTATTCATTTATTGAAGAGCAAAGAACAATAATTTTTTATTCAATTACTAATTCTATATTCAATTGTAACACAAGTACCTAGGTATATCTCTATATCAGCCCAAAATACGGTTCTGCTTTTACCTCGAATAATATACTTAATTCACAGCTTGAATTGTGCCGGCGACGACAGGCATTTCAATAGGACATCTTCAATAGTCACGGGGCCATCTAAAAATAAGTGAGGTCAAATATGTTTGAGAAAATGTTTTTCGCTGTTTTCATTCGCTTATTTTTACTAAAACAGCAAGCGAATGAAAAAAAAAATCGGGGGAGTTCAGAAAAAAGCTTCATGATTCTTGATATGTAACACACGAGGATTAGCCAAAATAAATTACAAGTCGATTCAAGGATCGTAATTTGGTTATTCTAAGTTTAATTGATCTTGTAATGCAAAGCTCATCACCATAGCCATTCTCATGCACATACCTAGTCTGAACCAATCGGTGTTTCCAGCATCTTTGCGCGCTGCTGAAATAGCATTTTTAAGTGCAAACAGCACACAAATACTCGAACATAATGGAGGCTCCCCAGTGGCTGTTAGAATCAAAAGCAACATCTTGAGTTTCCATGTATGAAAAATTGATTTCAACAAGAAAAAATCCTCAATCGTACCTTTTGATCTCAAAATTCCTATCGGATTCGGTGCATTTTTTAACAGTGTAATTCTCAAGTCCTCTGGAATGTCCTTAGGAAGTGGAGGCTTGTAATTCTATAGAGGAGATTAAATCATCTAATGTATCATTGAGGTTCTCAATTTAAGGATTGGGTTCAAGACTCCGTCATTATTACCATTTTATTATCTAACTTACCCAAGTATTGTGCGTTAAAAGCCCTGGAGGATCATTGCTGTAAACCAATTTTTCCGTAGTCCAGAGTCCTACATGCATCCCGGCAATAATTAAAAATAAAGTAAAACTGATTCTTACAGTCTAGCCTAATGGATTTCTAAAAAAAATTACCCATGCCCATTACCAACGCTCCCTCCACTTGCCCAACATCAATCTCTGGATTAAGACTTTTTCCAGCGTCTTCAATAATGTCCACTCTGACAATCTACAATGATAAAAAATAATCTACATAAAAGTCGCATAGTAGTGTCAAATTCAATTTTCCAGCATGAACAAAATTACACATTTTGCCGAGCATTGACGTTTTCGGCAAATTCTTCCTTACAGGGCCAGAAACGAAAACTTTCCGATTTTTATTCAGTTTTAGCCGACTTTTTTGTCCGTTACAGCATTTTTCAAATACCAAGTCGTTGTATGACGATGATAAAAGGTTTCTCAAGATTCTACATAACCTGCTCCTGCTGCCCAATATGCTTGACTTGACTAGTAGACTTGTAATTTTGAAAAATGATGCGACCGACAAACAATGGGGGTTGGAACTCAAGAAAACGAAAGAAGAACTAGTCAAAATGCGTAATTTTTGCATGCTTAATGTGGCCAGTTGACGCAACTAGCGAAACGTTTTTGATTATATACATGTATTTGGCGTTAACCTTGGTTTCACCAGTCAAGCAATCGATTTCAACTTCAGTCAAATTTACCACCCAGATATCATAAGACTTTAAGTTATCTTGAGGTCCAGGCCTATATAAACAATATTAAATGGATAGATTCGACAGGTCCAAATAATATTTACTTTCTGCCGAAATAAATACATACACATGACATTCTTACATGTATGATGTTGAGAGCTGTATTCCAGCGTTATGACACAACTTCACCAAAGTCTCCCAAGATACCCCTTTGGATTTATCCTTGATTGGTTTCATACGCTCATTCAATATTTTGCAGCACATCAAAGCCCCCTAAATCATAAGATATTGATCAGAACCCGAAATTTGGATTTTACACGAAAAAGTAAAGTGTCGTTTTGAAAATCTCACGAAGCAGCATAGTTCGCTGGAAATAGAACCACCAGTTGAATCACCGTTTGGTGCTACAAGATTATTGGAAGGCTTGACTTTCACTTTATCAATAGGAATGCCGAACTCATACGCTACCGCTTGAGCAACCTGACATTTGTTGAATACAATTTACTGTTACTTTTGAAAACGTTATAAATTAAATGGATTACACTTTTAGCTACTATGAAATCTTACTTTAGTGTTGAGGCCCTGGCCACACTCAATGCCACCAGTAGATACTGCAACAGTTCCGTCATTTCTGTAAATTGAAACCAAAACTGGATATTTGAAGGTTCCAAGATAGTCCAGTGGATAGCGCATAGGAACCAAAGCCATTCCACGCTTTCTCCACCGATTCGCCTGTGAAAAAAACGCATTCGTGTAAATAAGGGTAAAAACATTGAACGTAAATCCAAGTCGCTTCTAAGAACTATTAGCTTACTTTATTAAAATCATCAATGAACTTTTTTCTCGCCTCTATACTTCCACTTTGTTTGAGTTCTTCAATCATTCTCGGTATCAAATTTTCTCCAGTAAACTTATTACCGTCCATTGTGTAAAGAGCGTCGCCGTTTTTAATAGCGTTTGCCATACGAACAGCCACGGGATCTTTTTTAAGGGCAAAAGCAATGTGCTCCATAATATTTTCAACTAATGCCACTCCGGGAGTTGAGCCTAAAGAAATTATGAATTCAAGAATGTCGACTTGTCGAAACGATGATAGCTGTGCTTATTGCCATATATATTTGATAGGTTCACCTGGAGCTCTGCACCATGTATTTGAAGGTGTATTAGTACTGATATTAGCTGGAGATATTTGCCAATTATTCGCCTCATACATTGATTGGAAAAAGGACAAGGCCACCTCTGCAGTCTCTTCACCAGCCTCCAGACCCGTGTTACAGAATATTTTCCCTTTGAGTGCCATAATCTTTCCTCCATCGTCAACATCCACCTTTAATGAATCAATTTTTTAGTTTTTAAAAACATGTTGTCACTAGTTTTTTATTTTAAATCAAAGTTTTAAATGCACGAACTTCGTATTTCATGAGAAAAGGAGCTCTCTTGCCAACCATTCTCATGTTGGTTTCCAGGTCTAAAGCCACTCTCACTGGACGATTAGTGACGTGAGCAGCTACAGCACAAGCACAAGCAATTTGCGTTGCTCGAGTTATTTTGCAACCATAAGCACCGCCAAGACGACGGACGGAAACATTAATTCTACATAAAAGTGAGAATTTATTTGGGGGTAAAGTAAAGATTACTTTACTTTGCAATACATATGATTGGCTTACTCGTTACAAGGGATGCCAAGGGTTGACGCGATTGCATTTTGAATCAGGTCCATCCACTGAGTAGATGAATAAACATCTATTCCATCTTCTTTTGGCACACAAATCGTAATGTGAGTTTCCATTTGGAAATGATATTGTGACCCAAGTTGGAATTCTCCCGTGATTTTTTGAATTCCGGCTAACCCTTCCAATGGACTGACTGCAAAGAATAAGAAAATTATTTCTCTTTCTCGGTTAAATAGTCTATTAAAAAAGTGAAACTCACCTTCTATAGTATTAACTGGGTCAGAAAGTAAAGAATCTAGTGTTTCATCTTTCTCAGCCTTTGCAATTTTTTCTTCCATCTCGATGAATCCGTTAGAAGTACTGGAATACTTGCATTTCACTAGATCGCAAGCCGCAAATGCTACATCTTTTGTGTTTGCCACGATTAATCCCACAGGTTGTCCAACGTAACGTATTTTGCTGCTGGCAAAAATCTTGATGCACAAAAATAGTTTCAAAATAAGCTGCGGGGTAAGCTGATTTTAAACAAGTGAATTGGGTATAAAGACTCAACCAACCTCTTCAGGATTTTCTGCATACACCATATAATTGTTGAGGCCGGGTATGTCGGATGCCTTGATGAACTTGACCACACCAGGCAATGCCTACCAAATAATAATCCACTGAATTTTTAAATTTGTTCCAATAAATCGATTTTACATATTTTTCCCCAATTGTCTGCTTCGTTTGCTTGACATTAACATGCATTGGCATTGTATCAAAACAATTTAAAAGATACAGTAATAGCTATAGTTATACAAGTAATTGGAAATTCATGAACCTGATGCGGTAGGATCTAGTGTTCGAACGGACTTCGAACATAAGTAGGATCACTGGATCACACTTAATTTTTAAGTATAAATAGAATTTTAGAAGGGCAATTAGAAAACTGCGTGTAGGGGTGATGTGAGAAACGAAGTGAAAATTGTCCTACTAAGCAAATTGAGAGAGGAGAGACAAGCTGGGGCAAACTGAGTGATACACAATAAATCATATACCTCAGCAGCTGAAGCGTCGATTTCGACAAGATTTCCTTGAGCAACTGTACTGAGAACGAATGCACCAAAGAGTTCACCAAAATTTGGATCAATATCGTTGATGTATTCGGCTTCCCCTATGTAAAACGTTTTGTTGCAAAATTATTTGCAAATCTAAACCACAAAGCGGTGTGCAATTATTTTCGTACCAGATACTTGGGGGTAAGACTCCAGCTTTAAAATAGGTTGATTAATTGGCCAAGTGGTTTTATCCGTTTCAAAAGTTTGCGATCCACGGGTAACATTTCTTTTTATATTTTTACCTCCACTCCGTAATTCGGGACTAACATCAGGTCCCAAGAGCCACAATATCGTCTGTCATAAAAAAAGTTCATACGTGTGCATGAGTGAAGCCTTTGAATGTTAATTATGCACAGATTAGAAATGCTTCAGACGTGACACATGACACGTAAACCTTGTAAAGAAGGCTCTGAGTCAAGCGCTTCCGGTATAATGGCGATCCATCCGGAGGCCGAGAATCTGGTTTTATTTCACTCTCCAAGCATTGCATAGCTCCGAGCAAAACGGACGGATCACGAAGTGACTTGTTTGTCAGAAATTTTTCTGTCAAACTTGCATGGACCTGACGATGATCAACAATCATAATGTAATATGTCATCATGTCAAGGGATAATGAAACTTTAGAATATCTTAAGCCACTTACAAAGTCATCAGTAATTCCACCATAAATAATGTTTGGCGAGCCATACACAAGGAAGTTTTTCTTTCTGTCAACTTGCATGCAAAACGCAGCGTTGACATACGCATGGGAATTTTGAAACCGACGACTGATCTACAAAATTGAACACATGATAAGAAGGTAAAGGGCTTTAGGATCAATGATAACTAAATATGCAGCAAATCTCTCCTTTTCACGAACCTTAAAGCTTCTGTAAATGTGATCGCTAGTAAGTGGCTTCAAGTGAATGGCAGTTATAAGCTTGTCAGTCATATCGGTTTTTAAAAAGTCAAGAAGTCCCACTCGCGTTACCGTTTCCGCTGCTGAAGCTATAAAAACAATAATTAAGTATAATGAATGTATGAACAGGGGCATATTGAGAATTCGTATACTTACCAATGGATAATTCAGCTTCAACTGATGTCAAAGTTAAAAATATGTCTGACGGAAAGTCTGGATGATTCCTTTTTAGCATAAGATTTCCAGCAATCGATGCGACCTGAAAATAAAATAATGACCTGAAAATAAAATCATGACCTGAATGCTACCGTATACACTAAATTCTCTATCTTGTGGCCTAAACTCACATTTCTAACGGGGGTATTAGCAATCCGACCCCAGTGCTTTGCAATCCCAACTGTATATTGAAATCCATTCAACGATCCAGCCTTTTTCAAATTTTCAATACCATTAGCTAGTGTTACTCCTCCTCCAAGAATCACTTCGCCGCTGTCTAATACAATACGTTGAAGGTCTGATATATTTGTTATATCAAGAAACCCTCCTGCGTCTTTCGTATCCTTCTTGTAAACCCCTAGAATGTACATTGTAAGGTATCATTAATCATTAATTTATGCGAAGGTCGGTGCTGGGCCTATTTTTCTAAGCGTGGGAGCCAGAATGGAATGAGAGCTAGAAACGGGTTTTTTCGGAGTGGGAAATGGAGTACATACAATCAAGTCAGAAACTTTCTTGAAAAGACGGAGGCCCCTTAGATTATTTGGGACTAGAAGGGGGGGGGGTAGACAAAGCTTCTCTGAGAGTGGGTGCCAGAGGTGGAAGCGGAGTACTTAAGGGTATTTTGGCAAATTTTTCGAGAATTGGGAGAAATTAATATTAAAATGTTCTGTAGTAGCGGGAGTCAGTGTTCTATTGCTAATCCTGTTCCTACATGAGAGCTCCCAGCTATCCACCCTGACTTCTTGTACATTTGGGATACAAAAGTAATGTTAACTTTAGAAACCTGTTCCAGTGTTGCCAGCCACAATTCTGACCTTCACGCCAGATTCTCTAAATCGATCCAACGCTTGGAACGCCTCCACCAGCGTTACTGCTTTCACCCACACTTTTCCATCCCTAAATTGAAGTGTCTTTAGTGATTGAGGAGGAAGTAGTGTTTCCGGGGATTCACTTCGTGCAGGACAGTCGCCACATCGAATATCCTTGTTTTACATACGAAAAAACATGAACAGAAAATAAATTGGTGAAAATAAACCCAGTATCTCAAACTATAGTCGATCCAAACAAACTCGATACATTTCTCGAAACAGAAGCGCTTTTATCGAAACAAAAATGTGTATTACTTCTATGTCGCAACACTTCCTCTTCAATTCTTCGGGTGCGTCCCCTGCAAAAGACTTAAATGCATCCAGAATTGGCCGATAACCTGTGCAACGGCATATATTCCCATCAAAGCTATTTTCGATCTCCTTCATTTTCAATCCCTGCTTTGATTCCAAGAGACTAAAAATAGAACAAAAAAGTGCTTCAAAGGTTCCCCTACGTTCAATTTTTTCAAGAATTTTACCTTTGCATATTCATAACCATCCCGGGAGAACAGAAGCCACACTAGGAGATGCATTGAATAAATGTCTGAATTGAATACATCGTTCTCAAAATCAAAATGGCAATTTGTTTGCCGGAAAAAGTTCCATCAAATAAGTAAATCCCACCTGAGTTCCTCCAAACTTAACCAGTCGTAACTGAACAGGGCTATAACCGGCCTGTTTGTTTCCCAGGCTTTCAACAGTAAAAATGTCCCATCCATCACAAGAAAAGATTGGAATTAAACACTATCCATCGTTTTTTTAAATTTTTAAGGGAATCAAACATTAAAAAGTTCAAAAATATACAGATATTTTAAATCAGTTGATTAGTAAAATGCTCACCGAATTTACGGATCTAATTACAGACTCTCCAGAAGCATTCTTCGTTCTCACTTTCACACAACAACATCCACATCCACCCTCTCGGCACATGTACTTTGTCCCCGTGAGGCCAGCCTTATATCGTATAAAATCCACGAGTTTATACTCTGGTCCAAATTCTTTGTCATTGGTACCGACTGACAGGATGAACACAATCAAACAATCAGTAAATTAACAAACACTGTTTCTAATGCTAAAAAGATATCGCCCGTTTCATCCTTACCCGAGTATATCTTGTCATTCAAGAGGAACGTCACCGTTTCTTCACCCGTCATTTGCCTGTGAACGAAAATGTCTTGTTCATTGTCATTGTCAATTTAGGACGAAAAGCAAGAACCAAACAAGACATACCTTAGATCACTTTGGGCAGAACCCATCTTCCTTTTCACTTCCAGTTACTGTCCTTCCAACACAAAGTACTTCGAATTCGACCATCCAGACAGAATACAAAAAGTGTGGTCGGCGCTGACGCGACGGTTGTTACTTTTACGAAGCACCGAATAATATTGACTCAATTCTATAAACGAATTACAATTGCTGGAGTGAGAATGAGCAAGAAGAATTGTCAAGACAAGGTTGACCTTGGGAACAGCAGTGTAGCACAAACAGTCTCACGTCGTATTCAACTCAACAATAAAAGATCCTGAGCAAAGTGTGTTATGAACAGAGATGCTATTTCGTCTCCTCTACCTCTATCTGTCCTGTCCTCGTCTGTCAGGTTTTTTTTGCTACGCTAACGAGAAGTCGAGGCGATTGGGTGCAAATGCGTTTATAATTGCAAGCCACAAATAAGTGTTTCATGTGAAACGGGTTTTATTTTCTGCAGAACATTTTTACATTGTAATCATTTGAATTGCATGATTATTTTGTCGCATGGATTTTCCTTGCATGCACCACACACCGCAGCATGTTGTCAGACTAGACAAAGATTGAGTTTTCTTATCTTGTGGGGTAAAGAGTGCTTACGTTTTACAGTTATCTTAACAAACATCCTACTTTTCTAATCATGCATCAATCAAGAGTGGCGAAAAGTTGAGATGAAGAATATGTTATGTGAAGCATGAAACTGAAGGAATTTTGATTCTGATTTTGTCACACTCATGTCAATACATACTGCAATGCAATGTGCGGTTAACGATTGCATTCTATTCTTGTTTGTACTAAAAAGCATTTGGCCGACTCGGCTGAATGGAGTAGTGGTTTCCGAGAGCAAAGTTCGCCGTCCCAATAAGATCATTGGTTTCATTTGTGGAAATAACTGGGATGTTTTATTACTGAGTACTATCACTTTCCTTGTTCCCTAAAGACAGTTTAATGATTTTGCCTCTCTTATCTGGTTCATCTGTCACCCATGTTCTTCGTAAAGTTAAAAGGTCATTAATTTAACTACACATGCCCTATCAATGATTGATTTTGTTGTCATTGAACTGAGTAATGTAGAATGTAGATGTAGCTAAGTAGTATTTTACACGTAACTTAAAAATAATTCTCTTAAGTAGACAGTAGTATGCAAATATCTTTGTTTAACGAGATTGATCCTTCGTAACAGCCAAAAACATTACAACATCATTGCTTTCGTTTTGACTTTTTGACTTGTACACTACATGTATCATAATGCCCCAATAAGAAGACAAAAAAGAACGACGCGACGATGTATTGCTTTTCATTCAAATCACTGTGAATGATTTAACGAGATTTATTAAGTTATTAATGATAGTTATGTATTGCATATTATATCATATTCGTAATGTTAGAAATGAAATTCTCCAGTTTTTCTGAAAACCATCATTATCAACAATAAATACTAAAAAACATTACATAGACAATAAGTGACATATGCGTCATCATCATAAATATAGAAGGTTGGAAATTGGAAAGGATTGCCACAAGTAATGCGATAGGGACGAAAAGAAATTGAAAGTCAATTCGATGACATCTAGATTAACTTCCATTGCAAACTATACTTACAATATTTTTTCTCCTCTGCCATTCTTGATTAAATTAATAGCATACATAATTTTTAGCGTTTAACATAGGAATACCTAAAAGTTGAAACTTTACTAGCTGAAACTGGTTAGATTTTACACACGACAACTCAAGTTTGCAATTACGAAATATGTATGCAGATAATTTTATACAGCTGCAAGCCGCAGGATTTAGATTGAAGAGACGTACATACGTAGCTTAATTTCACTTGGTTTTTTAAACACGAGTTTTATAAACAAAATAAAATTGATTTTAAATGGCAAATTAATGTTGAACAGATCCACTTGCTTTGAAAAGACTAATATATGCAGTTGTTATCGTTAAACACCAATTTTCAAGAAACTAACATGTATTTGATTGAGATATAATATCGAATTCTAATTTAATTTGATTTTATGACAAGTTAGAAATAATGGAGTAGTAAGACTAACAAACAGAAAAATATCCTTCAATTCAAAGTGTTAAAAACAACAAATTGTACGAACCCGCCACTCATCTGCGTGTTTTTCCTAATTCACACTCTTGCTCTGTGTGTTTGAAGAAGTAAGGTCAACGTTTTACTTTGTAATTTAAAGAAAAATGAAGTTGTCATCGTGATTCTTAATAACTGTTAGCATAATATATAGCTAAACATAAATATTCGCACGATCATGTCACAATAAAATATTTTCTACGCATTTTGATTTTTATCCACAAAAACTGTTTCAACATCCAAATTTTGTTAATAATGTGTAACCACCACAAAACTAATCACCGACATCTACAAAATTTATATACCTCAGGCCTTTTCAATAAACCTATTTTTATATAAAAACAACTTCTTGCGGGTATAGTTGAAAATTTCGACATGACATGGTGATGAGATTCTTAAGTTTTTTTTTACAATAGACAACTTTATGAAACAATACAACACTCATGGTGTAAAGTAAAAAGGAAGCATATTGTAATTCAGCATAAATTAATTAATGTGAAAACAATCAGATAAACTATTAGGTGCGGCTCGAGCAGAGCATAATATCCAATATTAGACGGTTGTGATTTGGCCTCTAAAATGAAGCTTTGTTCTTTCATAATCTGAATTTTAAAATTTGAACTGTAGAATAGATCATGTAGAACGTTAATAACAGAAAAAACGGCAAAATCCGATTCTACTTTCTTAACCACCCTTTAACCCGTGACGGTTAATTCATCGGTTTTCTGACAAATGTTCATGATATCATTAGTTTTAAGAGTGACTTTGTATCTTGTTGTCTAGTCGTGACCTCGTGAGTAAATTCAACAAAATTAATTTCCCACAGGCAAGTTATTAGGTGCCTAGATGGTTCGAAATACGAGCGAACTTGTAGATCAGTACAAATTAATATTAATGCGATAGAATCTGAATGATTAATTGCACAATTATAAGTTTGTTGCATTCCTTGCATAACTTTCGAAAAAAATAGTACTACTTAGCACTATGTAAAAAAGGGCTATTTACAATGATAGTGAAACTGCTAAAAATAAACGAAAAGTTACATACTTATTGTGGAAACTCCTACAAATTTAAAACTAAAACAACGTTACTTGTAACTTATTTGCAACTAATAGCGCTTCTACTCGAATTAAGTTTAAAGTTTTTCTTGCGTTTTTTTGCCATAAAAATAGTGAGACAGAATCTCTGGAAAATTCTCACACAACCTTAATCAGGAATTGTAAACTTCAACAATAACGAAATATTTACACTGGATTGACGATGTAAAACATAGCGACGACGAGAAAGGGGAAGAGCGACATAAGGTGACTATGTGGTAGGTAAAAGAGCTACATCTGAAGATTCCGAAACGTTGTATGTAAAAAAAAGTAGCGAACTAAAAGTGTAATGTAGCGCACTAAATAGAGATGTCTTCGTCGATCAGCATAATGTCTGATTCCCACTTGTTTTCTACACTTTCGTCCGGCTGTCCGCTTGGCGGCGATGGATGAACCCTTTCAGCCAATTCAGATGGCAGACCGGACTTTAGGAGTTGAAAACGACTTCTTTGGCGAATGTCTTTTCGATAGTGCAGCAATGCCTCCCAGCATATTTCTTTTAATTTTGGTACCGTCAACCAAATCTTGAAGACACGGTTTGTCCGTGTATTGTTTTTTATGTGAGTGACGCCTCCAAACATGTACATGCAACCAGCCTTTATAAGAAAGAATACGTGTTATCTACATGATGCGTTCTAAGATCGGCTGTTATGGGTAAATGGCATTGTCATACACCCAAAGGGGTTTTAATAAATTTTAATTTAATAGAAACAGTAAAACTTACAGAAGTGATGCTGGTTGAGTGAAAATATAGCGAAACTGGCATTTTCACTGGCAAAAACTGCCACTGAAGTGTGGAGAGAGTCAGTTTCCAAACATCCATGAATATGTTTTTCGAATCGTATCCCCCGCAGATAAATACCTCTGAAGAAAAGGCAACGATAAATTTGAGGACAGAGAAGACATTAAATGCGCGAATAACTTAAGTAAATCGATGGAAACTACACTATAGTACATATTAACAAGTATGTTCTGATCCAAGAAATAATCCAAAGCTAACGCTAACTGTAATAAGCTAGTATCGTATTATGCACGAACAAAATGAATAGTCCAAAACTTCATGCCCAGCACAGGAGAGAAATACGCAGTTTGAAATCTCTTTAGTGTCCTTTTACAAGCATAAAGGTTTACAACAAATTATGCAGATGAAAAAGGCTATTTTTAAATTAAACACTTCCAAATAATGTGCTGTATTGACACTTACCAGAATGTTTACTAGTTCATCTACATAAAGTTAATTAAATATGGTCAAGACCGTACATTACATATAATTTAAAAAACCGCCACTTATAAAGTAATTTACAACGAAACTTGATAAATCTTGTCTCCACAAATACTTAATTATTTCGATTGACGAACTTATCCGTTACTACACCAATTCCAACATTCCCGAACTACATAACATACCCATAACATAACATGTTTTATTAAGCAAATTAGAAATTTCATGCCAGAAAAGCCCCAAGTTTATACTGCTCACTGCTCGTTACCGACTACCAACGCCCAAAACTACTATTACAGCCGCGTTATCTTGGTGTAAGCTTCTACGAACTATCTTATTTTTGCTAGGAAGAACACAAACTTAAAAGAAGAATGAATACATGAATAAAGAATGAATTATAATAATGAATACATTGAATACATACCATCTCCTTTTTGTACCGATCCTTGGCATTTTCTTGCACAAGGGAATCTAGGTACTCCGGATCTGACACTAGTAGGATTGCCCTTTGTCTTCAACATTACCCATTCCCTTGCTTTCAAGTTAAATGTCGGCACAGTCTTCAATTCGTACGCTTCGCGAGCTGTGCCACCACCGAGGATATAAATGTTTTCGCCGTCAAACGCAACTTCATGTCGATACCTACACATACAGTACAAAGTTCCAGGTGAAAAAAAGAACAAACCAGTGAGTTATGCAATTCGATATCTTACCGAGGCTGAGGTTCCGAACTATCACCTCTCGAAACGAAAATTTTTTCCCACTGGCGATGTGTCAAGTCCAGCTTATGAATATCCTATAAACCAATAACACATGCTGTAGTGAAAGTCTAATATGACCCTTTTAAAAGCCGCTGAAGATTCATATTGTAAGACAATACGTTACCATTGAATAATCATAGCCAGTTGTCCCTCCGATAACATAAAATGCGCGGTTTGGAATATCCAGAACAACCGCTTGTCCATACTGGGGAGTGGGAGCTTCCCCAAAAGTCTCCATTGTCCTCCATGTTAAACTTCTCAAATCACAAATGTTCATCTTATTTGAAGAAGAGCCGCCAAATGGTACACCTGCAAAGTAATAGTTTGGTTATATGCATTTAGTACTTTTGTATCGAGACAAGTATTTCAAATATGAGGAAACAAAACAAATCTTTGTAAAATGATTCGCTTGATAACTTTTAAAAGATTAAATGTAAAGTAAATGATCGTTTCAACTGAACCTGTTCCTCCGAAAACGATGAGATAGTTGCCATGTAAAATGGCTGAATGAGATGCCAGTTCTTTGGGAGCTTTGCCAGATGTTGCTAAATATTTCCATTGTCCTTCGGCAAAATTGAAACACCACAGCTAGAAACAAACACAATTCATAAAATAAAGTCACAAAAACTGTTTTTCACGTGAATTTGATACATTACTACAGCAACTGCAGAAATATAAAAAGGAGTTTATTAGGACTTTGTTAAACACCCAAAAAGTTTTATTTAAGAAAGGACCAATAAAGTTTAAGATTTTTGTCATGTCAAAGTCCCAGTCCTTTGAAAGGACTCCTTTCTGAGTTTATTGATACCTTTTCAATAACATTAAAACCTCTACACTTAGCTCCAGCATTGAATGTGCACTAAGTTTTTCTTGCAAAAATTTAAGATTATGCAATTAGGTAAATTTTTATTTCCCCCAAATCACTTCCCAAAATAACCCACAAATGAGTAGATTCCGATGCAAAAATGGAAAAAGGATTTTTCGTCAAATGGTTTTAAAACGAAAAAAATCAGAATCCGACGGTGAATAAGGACCATTCTTTGACTAAACTTTCGCTAAACTTTGACTAATTTGATCAGTTTTATTTTCTGGACAAAACAAAAGTATAAAATAAAGTCCGAATGACCTGTCTAACTGAACTCACTTCTTCAAATAACCGTTGTAAATTGCGCTCATGAAGAGGAGTTGACTGAGCTCCCGTATGCACTTCTAAATACCCTCCAAACGAATATAAATTGGCGTCATCACAAACAATACGGTGACCACTCCGGGGTTCTGGAGCTAGAAATTCCAACAGTTTAGTACATACTTAATACTTTATTAAGGAATTATACACAACAAAAATGATAACCTGGGGTAATGTGATCCATTCATACCTAGTGCAGTTGTACATGGAGGAATTGGCTGACTTGTCAGCTCCTGAAAGACGAAAGGCTTAAATGCGTAATAACCAGGAGGTGTCTTTTCATTCGAATCAGAGTTTTGAGAGCGAGATGCTTCTGAAATTTTTATTTGGGTTCTGCGAACATGAGGAGAATCTTGGTCACTTGCGCGCTTCATTGTAGCAAGAACCATTTGGTACTGAAGACCTATACAGTCCCCACTGCCTGAATTTTAAAAAAGAAAACAGTTATTTCAGGTATTATAAAAAGATGCTAATGAATTGAAAATGTTGGTTATTAAAGTGATCGATCGAAGAGATTCAAGATTTGTCCTAGCGCTAATTTGAAATACATCTTCGATGGCATGTGCTAGGTAAAAATACTTTATATAGTTTATACCTGCAAATTTCTGATCAACACAATTATTATCTAACGCTGCCATTTTATCTGTTATGAATTAGCACAAAACTTGTAAAGAATTTCAGGACTTTGTGATAGAAAACCACGAAACCTTCCCTCTATTTATCTCTTCCAATCCGATCTTGGATCGAAAGACTCCGAAATCAATAAATTTCGTAAAGAGAAGGTCAATGTGAGTTCACATTGTGAGAACGTGGAGATTGCAAAAAAAATCCCATTGTGCAACAAAAGCACGAATCAATTAATTCAGTCTGACTTACATAAAATACGTTCGTGGACTAGCAAATATGAAATATGTCAAGGATTTTATACACTAACTCCTACAACTACAACCCTTTTCGCCGATTGTAATTCAATATTCGCGACAGTACAATTGGTAGTGTCGTCTGCAGGTTGTTCCTGGTTATTATTTTGATTAAAAATATTGTTCTTGTCCTAAAAATCTACTTTGATCGATGAGGAAATAAGCATAAAATGTTGACTCACCGTAGGTCACCGTTTTACTTATTATAAGATTTAGTTGCAGTTACGGTTTAGTTTCACCAAAAACGTGTACTACGTTACAGAACTTAACTAACCAATTTGGACAAACCGATTACGACAATTACAAAGCAATACACATTTAGATATTAAATATGGGAACTTAGAAAGTCATGACATGACTGACTCATCAGAACTTTTCCTACATAATGGCAGAAACTATAAACACAATACAATACATTAGACAATTAAAAATACAATAACTTTTCAAGGAAAGAGAATAGAATCGAGCACGAATTTGAGAACAAAATATTGTTTCCATTTTCTTGACGAACAAATCACTACTCCTTGACATTTATATTCAGGTAGACATTTGCGTATTTGTAACTTATTATTGTAATATTTGTTGTATGCTACACTGGAAATACCAAGATGAACGTTCGGAATTCCAGTTCTTATTGACAAGAAATTCCCAAATCAAAATCAGACTTGCAGTCAAGCATTTGCTATCTCTTGTAAATATAATAAAAAGGGCATGGTTACATTAAAACTGGACAAAATATGACATGCGAGCGAAGAGCGAGTACACTTTGCCCTACGTCATTAATCATTATCTATCCCAACGAGAAGTCAGGAGTAGTAAGTACATTTTTACATTTACATCATAAAAATGCAATGTCGCCAAATGAGATAGGATCGGATGGTTCAACAAGCTTATTATGAAAATTCATCAATTACATTTATGAACCTCTAGAAATGCGCACTCCATGTCCACATTTCACGGCTGCATTGCACTCATCTCAAAACTCTCATTTAGCTTAAAGTGCATTGCATTGCTATTGCTACGCCCATGATTTGATAGGATGTCAATTAGGTACAACGCTGCTTTTACGATTCCACAATTACGATCGTTGTCTAAACACAAAGTTCGCCTCTTATCATCATCATCATCAACTCCATTTCCAACAAATAAGTACAATTATTCTATGGTTGCTTTGCTACTTGGCACATGGAACGATAGATAAGGTCATGGATACGTTCGTTCGTTCATCGTTCATCCATTGTCGAAGAAAAGTCACGCACTGAACGATTTACAACGAACAACATGACCTTGTTAGTAGCATCAGCTTATACAATTATGAAGGGTTTGGAAACAAAAAAAAAAGTTGAATTTCTTACCTTTTCAGAATTTAAACACCCTACACTAAAGAGTCGAATCCATGATCATTTAAACTAGCTACACTAAAACTTTAAAATACTATTTTATTCTACACTGTGATCATTTTCATGGACGAAAAAGACGGGACTGAATTAAGAAATCAAAATGTTGAAGTCAGTTTTCAGTAATTTTAATCACGTAAAGAAATTAGTTCCCTCCCCCTCTTTCAACCTTTAAATAACGTATCAACAAATTTACACTTTTTATGCAACATTTACGGAATCCATTTATATCAATTCAAAAAGAGATTTATTAAAGTAAAGTAAAACAAGTGACTTGATCTTTATATATGTTAGTAAGAAGGTAAAACCCATCAAGATATTTTGTTTTCCTCTGTCCGACTGTGTTGTGTTGTGGCAACAAGAAAATTCTAGAGCAACCCAAAAAGCAAAACAAGATATGAGAGTCGCTATGACTGCATTTGCATTTTCTTTAGGAAAATCGGTACATGGAATAGAAATGTCAGGTACGTCCGCCAGCACTACGGCTCTCGCAATCACAAATCACAATTCGAACGAACTGGCAACTATGAGTGTTTCAAACGCCGCACACTCTGGTAGCAAATTTCAGTTTCAACCTAAAACCTCCATTACAACAAAAGGTTATATTTGCCGATTATCTTTGTGTGGCTACATCATAGATCAACGGTTAAACTAAATATTTAGCATCAAAATGAAAATCTCTGTGGAAATCGAACATTGGCAAACCAAATCCTAACCTCAGTCTAATTAAATTAGGACTAAAATTTTAAAATCAGAGATAAATCAACCATTTATTCTTGTTTTTCCAAAACAAGCAACGAATTCCTACGCGTACAAGAATCTGCAGATATGTATTCATTCAAGCGATTTTGAAATTAACCCTTCAAAATGTACGATAAACATTATGTTAACTACGTGACTAAAATGAATTAATTTATGAGAACACGGTAAATTGTCAATAGTATCACTGACTGCTATATATTTGTCGCATTTTCAAAAAGGCCAAGAGATAATTCAGTGGCGTTGGATACAGCCAAAGCAAATTTTGTTTTGAAAATTTGCATTAATTTTGTTCGTAAGTATGTTCATTTACAAATGTGTTAGACAATTTTTTTTTGCAAAACTTAAATCTCAGTTCAACTCTCGAAAGAGCGTAATGTGGGTTGCTTTAGCCCTCGAACTTACTGCGTTTTTCCTTCAATGCATGCGAACAACCTGACTGAAGAATGTTCGCATGCACAATGCAAAATACATACAATTCTGACTGACTCCTTTCTGCCTGCACTGCACTGCTACATGTTCATTCGTACTACACACAGCGAATGACAACTTTTATAGGTAGGTTATACTATACAGCGCGTCGCAACGTAAAAAAAGGAACGACTAAAAGAATGAATGCATACTTTTTACTTTTATACAGTAACCATCCAACCGTCGCGTGGAACACTAACTTTGTTCCATTTCAACATTCAGCGTTTTGCAGATGCAGAGTGCGACTTGAACAATCTATGTAGTTAATGTAGTTTCGTCGTTACTTTTGGCGTTCGATCCATTTAACTATCCTTATGTAAAATCAGTCAAGTAATGCATGACAGTTGACAGTATTTTCGGTGATGTGATGAGTTGATGAGGATTAGTTATAGTGACAGAAAGTTCAGCCTTTTCTTCAGTGTCCGGTTTCAGGCTCTGGCTCAGCCAAGTTCGCGCATATGGCCGTTGACGATAAAAAAGGTGGGACCTGCTTGTTAGCTTTAGGTACACTCCTGTGCTTTGGAATTGTGTCCTCTGGCATTCAGAAGTTGGATCATCCGTCATGAATGATAGCAAAACATAGGTATGCGGAAAAGCAGGTCCCATTGAAGGGTCGGAGGATCATAGTGGAAATCCTTCCTATAGAAAAAGCCTGCAGTCGAAAGTCAGGAATCGAATAAGCATTATTACGAAAGGCACTGCAGTCGAATTTGCGTGATGAATTGTCGAAAAGTCTGCAATCGAATTAACCAAATTAGCCGAAACCTACATGCAACTAAATTTCTTATCAGGTCCACTCTCATTCGGCTTTGATCATCAAGTAAGTCGGAAGCACGATTTTAGAGCTTATATGTTTCCATAATGGAAAAATATAAAAAACGAGAATATTGGGGAAAAGTAATTTTGTGGAATTCCTAGACTTTAAAAAGGCGCATATAAATAAATGCTCTCGAAGAGGCTTTTGAAGGAGTGATAATGCATGGCTGCTATTTTCATTTTGTCCAGTCTTTACTTATATAGGAAGATCACCACCGTATTAGATACAAACAAAAGATACACACAATATACAAAACCATTAAAAATGTTCTCTGTATAAGATCAGAGATTTTTTTTTTGGCAAATCAAAGTGATGACCCTTCTCTTTTTTGCTTACAATACATAATACGTTAATAAAATTGTTTTACGTTAAAGTTGTAAAATACCAAGGGTGAGGCGCTACTCTCCGGACGGTAGTAAAAAAATTTTTCTCGTTCAAATTTACATGAATTGACTCAGTTTTTGGATATGTAATAGAGCAGCTCTTTCTCCATAGAATAGGTTTTTTCTTTTGTTGGAAAGTCAATGTATGCCTTGGAAAGTGATCGCTGAGTGTGAAGCCATTATCAAAACCTTTTCCAAGCGAAGAACCTTCGTTAAAAACATCAAAAACTACTTTTTGACCTTGGTCTTGTCATTAGCTTATGCGCCATACTTGATTTAGTTAACGCAATCATACGTTAAAGTTGTAAAATAATTGTAACAGTTATTCTTTAGGAAGGCAATAAACGTTTTCCATGCTGTAATTATGCACAAAATTTCCCTATTAGGGCCACGTGATCTTAAAAAGAAATGTCTATATAGGAGCACCTCTATATTAGATACAAAAAACCTTTCCCCTTGGGGTGATCTTATATGGAGGTTTTACATATATTTCCTCAGATTCTTCATGCATGCATTTGTTCATTAAAATTATCTGGAGCTACATATTTAATCTTATCGGTGGTTCTATGTATAGAAGGAAAAGAGAAGAAAGTGAAGTTGAACAGGTTATTCAGGATGAAGAAACAGACAATCAGGCTACACAGGTTATAGAGAAACCTCCTTTCGAACCAAATTTTAGTTCGTTCGACCGTCAGTACTCAACCACACCCATTGAAAAACGAGACACTTGAAAAGAAGTTATAGAAACAGGCAGTTGTACGTGTAAAACTGTCTTCGTATATAACGAAATTTGTGGTCGTTTGGTAAAGTATTTTTGAAACTCTTTTCCATTCTCAGGAAAAACAACTGCAACTTTAATTTTTACATTATTACGCAGTTTAGCATAAGCGAAGTATTAAATTCGATTGAGTTGTCTTTGTCTTTATGTCTGACAAAGGTTCCTGGCGTATTACTCATTTCTTTTCAGCAAAATGTTTCAAAAAGGTTAACGGCAGGGCCAACGCTTGATACTTTCACATAACACATTTAATGGCTCATTCGAAAGTACTTGAAAACTGGGTATGACTGATAATTTTTTTTTTCTAAAAGTCCCTTGTAAAAAATAAAATGACATGCGTTTTAATCTTCCAAACTTGCGTTGAATTGGATTTCGTTGGTGAAATTGTGCTTACGGTTTTAAATTTTAAAATTGTCCAGGCCTCCTCCCTTGAACTTCGCATATTTTCCGTATGAATACCGTATATTCTGATTTAGAACGCCCCGCGTTCTATTCAAATTCTCCATCTCAACCCCCCGCGTTCTATTCATTTACTAAAAATCAATGGGTCAGATAATTGCGGTTTGAAGTTATCTTTTTACATTTTATACCAAAATTGTACACCATTTGAATGCCTAAACCCAATTGCAGGCACAAAATAGATACATTTAGTGATTTTGATAAAAAACGTGCGATGAGTGGGCTGTGCAGGTGCTTAATAGGCAGCTATGGTAAATGGATTACTATTTTACACCCGCGTTCTATTTCATACCCGCGCTCTATTTAAACCCCGCGTTCTAAATCAGAATATAGGTAAGCATAATATGTAGTTACCCAGGTATTTGCGCGAGTGTATGAGGAAAGTTTTCTGGATGTATTCTATGCATATATTTAATGGATGTACATCATATTTGCAGTAACTCATTCATTTATCTTTTATTTGACGATTATATGGATTCAAAAATTGAAAGAAATTCAGTTTTATTTATTTTTATGACATTTTCAATTGGTAATCAAAGTCGGCAAGCCAGGACTGATTCATTCGGTCCTTATAATCATCAATCCTCCAAAAAAATTCCTTTTTAAAATCGCCGTCGCATGAAAAAGTCCAATAAAGCATGAAAATGATTTATGATTTAGTTTTTATTTTTTAGATGTCGTTTCGTGAATGATTGGAAGTGAGATTGTGGCATCATCTCCATCGTTTTCCTTGAACATGGACGATGTAGGTCGTGATGATACTGTTGAGGATATTGCCAAATTTTTAGCTGGTGGTTCACTGGCTGCCCTTGTAGAGCTTCTGGGCGAGGCGATACCAAACTCGTAACCAAAATCGTACTTAAAGTAGATTAAGGGGTTGGCTGAATCTACCTCAATTTCCCCACCTCCACCACCACTACTTTTCACTGCTTCTGTGGAATGCGGCAAATGTACACACATTAGTGACTTTATGCGTTAAATAAATTCTAGTTTTCTTTTACTGCAGCGTTCGCCTTTTATTCATACCTTTTCCCGAAGCTTCGGATCCTAGATCTTTTTCAACTTTCCTATCCATCCTGTTGTAGCACAATCCTTGAGATAATTGACTAATATTCTGCTTAAATCTCTGGTTCATTTCCTGCATATTAATATCAACCAAAGAACTCAAGGAATCTCTCCTTTTCTTGCCCTCCGGCGGAACGACATAGTTTACTTTGCGCCACTGCAGTAACTGCTGCTGATTTTCTTCGCCAGGTTTCCACTTTGGTTTAATAGATCCCTCCTGATCCTCACGGTCGGAAGATGAGAAGTAGTCCAGCACTGGCACGAACTTGGTTGGGCGAATATAAGGAGCATCCTGTCTACGTCTGAAAGGAACTAATGCTTGAGATGTTGATGATGACGCCTTCATCTCTGAAGACGTGGATAACTTGGTCAACGTCTTGGTAGATGATTCGATCAAACTCGTGATGCCAGAAGAATCAGACGCCAAATCAAGCGCCTTTGTTGGCTTCATTTGTTGTTGTTGTTGTTGAGGAGCTGAGACGTTAATAGGGTTTAACCGAGGAGGAATGACTTTCTCCTCTGCTTTCACCATTAAACTCGTGACCACCTTTTTCTCTGTGAGGTTCTAGTTCCATAATTACACAATCAGATTGTATGATGATTTTGATGTTTCAATGTTACAAAAAACAATGACGCTACTTTATACAAACATATTTTTGTGTGATCTTTATTTAAGATTAAAATGTTAACCAGCAACATGGATCAATCTATATAATAAGCTTCATAGTACGATAAATTAGTTTTAGCTTTTCTTGCAACATACTGAAATACGCCAAATACAGATATAACATGTATCTTACTTTCATCTTCGAACATAAAACTCCTGATTAGAATCAGATAAGCAACATAAACTTAATTTTAAACCGACTACAAATTATTTTTCTCAATTTTCACCACCACACGTGTAAAGGTTTTCACGGAATGTGGCACCACTGTGGATGCCACAATTCAAAGAAGGTGTTTATATTGAGTAAACCAAATAGTGAGACTAGAGAAGATTACGATCTCAGTGTAAATTAAATTTAATATTGCTACAAAAACAATAATCCGTCTATTCATTATTCAGTGATGATATACTCAGGTATCACATCACACCCGCTGTGACATCTCTTTGCCAACGGTTACACAATCAAAGAAATTTACCATTTTACGAAAATAATAATCTAGGTTATGTAATAATACAAGTTTACATAATAATGAACAACATAATGTGCACAAAAAATCAATCAGTGCGAAAACGTTCGCAAATTCAAAAGCTACACAAAGCTAGAATGAAAACAATGAGTGCTTGCTGACAATAAGTGCAATGATATCAATAATACTTTTGCTCTCATTTTGTTAGATTTGACTTGATTCACTGAGCTCTTGAGTTAAGTTTTGCGAAACGTGTTAAGCGCTTTTGCGTTTTAAAATCCTGAGCCAACGCTCAGTCCGTTTTTAAAGTTTCCAAATATTCCATGATGACTTTTGTTAATGAAGTTAGATTTAATTGTTCTGGTGAAAAGTTTTAAAGTTGGGTTGGCCTTGATTGCCATGACCTTGCTCCTGAAATACACGAGAGCTCGTGGAGGAACACGACGAAGATGTGCTCACCTTGCTTAAAGAGGAGGAAGATGACATCGTACTTCCCGTACTGCCAGCTAAGGGTCGCTTAAACTGTGAAGACTCCCCATGAGTTGAAGCAGGTTTAGAAGGCTTCGTTGGTGGAGGGGGTGGAGCGTACATAAACACTGGAGGCTCCCCCGGAGGTGGAAGTAAGCTCTGGTCCAGTAGGGAGATTCCACTGGGGTGGACATCAGTTATGGATAAACCTTGTTGGGTGTTGAAGGACTTACTTGTAGAGGAGGAAGAAAATTGCTTTTGGGATGACTCCGTAATCTCCTCGAACGCTGAATAGGAAGTGGTGCTTGACTCAAAAAATTCACGTTTTTCGTTAAAATGTGATGAATATGATTGATCCATAGGAACTTCTGGAGTGGTTGGAAGAGGTGACGCCCATCCTAGCTGAGGGGGAACCGGAGTTGTCCTCGGTGTAGAAACAGTGGATACATAATAAAATGGTTCTTTGGAGGGTGCCTCGGTACTTCCCGCAGTTCCCGGTCGTGACGATGGTAATGGCGACGTCATTGGGGAGTATGGAGTTGGGGATGACTTCAGGTATGACGGCTTAGGTGGAACCTCAGGCTTGTGGATGGGGCTGACAGGAGGTAATGGACTTGAGATAGGGGAATATGGCTGTGTTGGAGTAGTTCTCTTTAGCCAAGATGATTGCGGCTTCGGCGGTGGCTCTGGTTTTGGACCACGTTTTAGCGTTGAGGGAGGACTTATGATAGGTTGCGATGGTAACGCGCTTTGTAGTTGGTGCCTTTGCTCTGCAGGGGGAATTGGGGACTGAATTGGAATGCTGGAAGTTGGAACAGTCACTGGACTAGAAAATTTTATTGGTCGAGACCACAATTTGTCCATTTCAAGAGCTTCCTTGTTAGGTGTGGGAGAACGACAAGATCTTTCCGGATTGTAGCCAATTGGACTCAAGCGACTAGAAGTGGAACCTGGAGGGAGGGAAAGTGGTTCACTACTTTTCAATGTTTTATGATACTCTTGTGTTGCAGAGAACGAGGACGATTGTGAGGAGAAAGTAGATTGCGTCTGATGACTTGACTCCATGGTCGAGTTCTGTGGTGGCCACTGCTTGGCGATAGACCTTACACCAACGGTGTCGGCAGCGATAGGACGTGACGATTGTGGCGTCGGTTTAGGCTGTTGAATATTGGTGGTTTGTGGAATTGATGTAGGACTAATTGGGACAAATGCCGACGTTGTAGATGCCGAAACATTCGACACCGTCGGAGGAACCCATTTTGATGGAATAACAGTGGATTCGACTTCTGAGTCATGATCTGATTCACGCATCTTCTCTGGCACGAATTTACTAGGTCTTAAGTATTTTACAGCGCTTGAGCTCAGGTGAGTCTCATGGCGTTCCTCAGTAGAAACAAAAGCATCTCCAACCTTGTATGAATCCTTGGATATTGTAGATGCTGAGTCTTGTGTTACCTTTGGAGGTTCCACTAATTTGTAGCCTTCCACGGGTATACTTCCATGAGAAATACTAGTCGAACCAATAGCAGGCGGGGCTAATGGTTGAATTGGCCCTAGTGGCTCTCCTAACGACAACGGAATTACTTGGGTTGCTGGTGGTTGTGCATGTGCTGCAGTCGTTGGAGCCACAGCTTTACTTATTGGAATAATCCTAACCCCACCAGAGGGTGCTTCGCTTTCACTAGTTTCTTCTTCAAATCTTTTCACTTTCTCCAATACTTGATTTTGTGACTTATACCAAGCAGTGGAAGACGATGACGGTGGGGCAGGGGCAATTAACACTTCTGGAGGGGGCCCTGGCTCCAATTCACTTTCATCGGTAAGTAACGGAAGCGTAATATTCGGCGCTGGTGACTTTGGTTTTTGCACAGGTATAGCCTGTATCGGCGGAGTTCTCTTTACTGTGAGAGAATCCAACTCGGCAGATGGTACCGGAGAAATCACTTCAGTCACTCTGGTCTCATAGAGGTGCTCCTCTGTAGAAGTTATAATCGTCGTAGTTTCCACAAGATTAGACTCTTCCCTTTTCAATGAAGAATTTTCTTGAAAAGACGTGGATTTCATCGAAGACGTCAACTGGGGTTGAACCTTTGGAGCAAAAACAATTTCAATGGGAACGCTGGTCCCTGAACCCAAATCAGATTTTGGCACTATGTTTACGGTACAGACAGAAAATGCTTCTCCTGCATCATTTTTTGCTATGACTTTGTAATCTCCGGCGTTTTTCTCTTTCTTTCCGGATGAGATAATTAAACAATGCCTTGTTGGTGTGTCAGACCTAATAGTAATACCTTCCTCTTCATCTTGTTGTATAAGGTTATCATTAAGAAACCATTGTACTTGGGGCGCTGGTTTTCCAAAGACATCTACCTCTAAGTAAATGCGTTTCTCCTCTTCCGTAGTGAGCGATTGTAGACGTTTGCTGAACACTGGGGGAAATGTTGTTTCTGAAAGCAGATAAAAATATACATATGAAATCAGCATGTCTCATCTTTCAAGAGAATTGCGTGCGGATGTTTATATCCTTAGCAAATACTTACTTTTGACAATGAGATCGGCAACAGATGAGGCAAGTCCGTGCTCGTTGCTTGCGTGACAAGTGTAACGCCCTCCGTCCTTTACACATACACTCGAGAATGTTAACTCGGCTTCACCAGATCTTTCGTTGTACTTGAAAAACAAATTCGATGCTGGAGTGGAGGCGTCCAATGGCTCTGCTCCGTTATTCTTCGTCCACTTTACAATTGCAGGAGGAGACGCATCAACCTTACATTTCAGGGTAACGTTGCTGTCTCCTTCGTCAACCATTTTTCCCTCCAATGGAATCACAAAACGAGGAGGCTTCACAATCACTCTCGGTTGTACCGATTTCTTTATTGGTGGCGGTGTTGATTGCTTTTGTAATGGAGCAGCTTGGACAGCCACTTGAGGAGCTGCTTCTACTGGTTTTTCTGGCACTGCTCTCTGGAATACAATTTAAGGAGTTAAATAAGCAGAATGCACTTTCAAAAAATTGATTTAAAGGTATTAGCTCTAATTCGTTTTAAGTGTTCAACAATGGCTAATAAGAACATTATGCAAAGACTTATACCTATTACTTGTTTTTAGTATTGCCATATTTACCTCAAAGTTCTCTTTCACAATCAGACAGCCAAAGCACTTTGTGTCTCCTCCTGGGTTGGAAGCTTTCACCATGTAATTTCCCTTATCTCCAAGATCAACCTCCTTGAAGTTAAGTGAGTGAATTAAATCTTCCTTTTTAATTTCAATTCTGGGCGTTGAAACAACAGGAGAATTATTTTTGAACCATGTCACGTCAGTTTTTACTTGCACATCCTCATTGGGAGCGACTTCTACGACAAATGAGAACTCATGTCCGGCTGTTACCATTTCATCTTGAATAATTTTTGTGAATTTAGGAGCTTCAATGGGCTTTGGTTCGTCCATTTCAGGAGTCTTTTCAAAAACAAACACTTGACATTTTGACGATGCCTCTCCGCAATTGTTCAATGCAGAAACGGAGTAGGTTCCTTTATCCCCCAAATCAGCATGGTCGATTACTAGAGAACACTTATCCCCTTGGAATAGGAGGTGATGGTTAGGAGACTCTTTTAGTGGCACCGAATTTTTATACCAAATCACTTCTGGTTCCGGATTTCCAACAATGACGCAGTCCAATCGTAAGGATTCTCCTACTCTAGCATTGGCATCCTTCAAAGGCATTTTCACAGTTGGCTTAACCGCTTCCCCGTCAGATATATTTAATTCAGAGTCAGAGGTCTCTGCCGGGAGAAGTCCTTTTACTACAATCTGACAATCTGATTGACATTCTCCGCCCGCATTTCTGATTAATATTGTGTACTTTCCCGAATTCACCGGATAAGCTTCATTGAACACAAGTTTGCTGGTGGATCCCTCAGTAGTAATCTGCAAAATACAAACATTTTAGTCTTTCATCGCATATATTCTATTGTATGATATGTATATCATAATGTATGGAGCGTAGATGAATTACTTACTTCAGCAGAAGAGTTAGTCTTCGTCAGAATCTTGTTATCATCTTTGATCCAAACGACAGTGAAATCAGTGTGTGATTCAAACTCACACTCCAGCTTCACCCTTTGGCCTGCTCTGCTCATTAGATTTTTGGGAAGTGGACTTATAATGCGAGGCGGCTGTCTTGATAATTTTTTCGTTATATCAACTAAAAAAATGGAAGAATTATGTTATGCAACTCACAATGCAACTTGGTCTTTTCCGCCGCAATTTTTTTAAATTCTGTTTTCACAAAATGAAAGAGCATGTTAAAAAACGTATAAATCCGTTGAAAATTTTTAGCACTTCTCGCTCTGGACCGAGAAATTTGCTTCGATTTAAATATTTGATATCAGAGATGGAGCAACACACATTGGTAGTCTTCAATTATATCCTTAAAAATTACTTGGTTTTATGGCACTTTTTTAATGAAAATAAAGAATTGCAGTTTTTCAAAAGTAGCCCACCATAGTGCCCATCTCTGATTTACATTAGGTTAAATGGGGGACACTTTTTGCTATAACTTAAAAATTATCAAGAAGTGCTAAAAATTTTCAACGGATTTATGTTTTTTGACATGCTCTTTCATCCTGTGAAAACAGAATTTGAAAATATTGCGGCGGAAAACACCAAGTTGCATTGTCAGAAAAAGTGCGCAGCAATAAAGTATTTGAAGTATGTGCATATACAATAACTGAAAGTTTCTTACTGTCTCCCTTAATCTGCAGCTCAACTTTGGTTTCAGCATCTCCCAATTTGTTGATGGCAACGCAGGTGTAAATTCCATCATCCATGTCTTTGACAAGTTCGTCAAACTGCACTTCGCAAAGGCCATTGTTGAAAGTGATGATATAATCCGGACTTGTATCAATACACTGACCATCTTTAAACCATTGCACGGTAGGGAGGGGGTTCCCTTCGACTTTAAGCTGGATCACGTGAGATTTCCCATGTTCACCTAGAGATATAGGTGGGTGGGGCACAAATGTCGGAGGTACAAGAAGCGACGTTACTGGCTCGCGGATGGTGAGACGTCCACTAGTTTCCACCATGAGATCACCTTCACCGTAAGCTCGACAAGTAAAAATAGCAGAGTCTTCTTGAAGAGCTTCGTCAATAGTCAAGTTTGCAGTGGATCCATCCAAAAAGTCAGTTTTGTAGTCCGGATTGTTGATGATCTCGAGACCGTCCTTGAGCCAAACAAGTTTCTGGATACGTCCTGTCGTTCTGATTAACCAAGCAAAATAGGTATTACACAAGTAAGTTTAATTGCATATTAAACGGAACAATGAGCGCGTGGATATAGTGCTAATTATAAAACACCTACTTGCATTCTAAAACGACCTTGTCCCCTTCATTGACCACAAGATCCTTCAGGGGCTGCACAAACATTGGTTCCAGATACTCTCTCGATTGTGGTCTTTCCTTCTCCCGATGGAGCAAAGTTTGTTCTAATACCAGACTTATGTCCATTTCAACTTGATCTGTCTCCGTCCCCATTTCAACTCCTCTTGTTTGCATTTCTTCCGTTTGAGTTTCAAATGACCGAAGTCTTTCTTTAATAGTCTGAGTAAGAGTATCCCTATCTACTTTTTCTTCTTTTCGAGTTTCGTCTCCCAGTTCCTCAAATTGTGTTTCTTTCTCGACAGTCTGGGGTGGGGGCGGAAGGGGAGACATTGATTGCCTTAACACCTCTAAAACCGCCATTGTGATTTTCTCCTTCTCTTTCAAATATTCTTGAGTTTTTGCCTCCAGCTCCTCATCTGTCTCACACGGCAAAGTCGTCTGAGTGTAAATTTCCTGCGACTTTGGACGGACCACTCGTGTGGGGACAATGAGCTCCTCTATCACTTCCTTCGGTTCTCCGGAAGGTTTCTCTTGTGCAAGCTGCCTTTTCTCTTCAGCCTTGATAATTTCGGAATCTGGTGCCTTCTTTGGTATCTCAGTGATTATTTGTGATTCGAGTTCCATTTCCAGCTCCGTTAATACACTTGACGTAGATGTTACTTGTTTAGATGATGGTGCTGCTGCTGCTGCTGCTGCGGAGGACTCACTTTGCGACCGTATTAGACCAATTAAACTGGTCAAATCACTTTCAACTCGAGTAATATCCCCAACCATTTTTTGACCCCGGTCACGGAGAGAATGGTGATGTCTTGATTCATCTTCTTGTGAAACGTCAAAAATTATCTTTGAAATTCTTTCAATTTCTTCTAACTTTTTTTCTTGTTCGGTCTCCTTCGTCTTTAATTGCCCCAATTGTTTCAACAGCTCTTCAATATCTTCAATTTTTATGTCAGGGTTCTTCGACTTGGATATAATTTCATCAATGACCTTATTTACGTTGTCGTAGTGTTCGTATGACTAAAACCATATGTAAAAGTAATCTTAGCTTTTCATTCATATTTCCGTTTATTGTCTTTGTTGTTAAATCACTTGTGGATATTGTGTGTTTTTCTTTATAGTTATAACGAACTTCAAACGAATTAGCTATGAATGAAGCGAATGAAGTAGCTATCAAAATATCATGCCCCAAATAAAAATCAATAATCAACTCACCAGCTCAATCAATCGGAAGTACTCTAGACTTTGTAGAATCAAATCCCTTCTCTTTCCCTTTCGGTCTACCAACAGACTCAATTTCCCCAATAAATTCTGTGCCTTTACATCAGTCTCTGACATGCCCGCCGTCGTCAACAGTCTCGATAGCTTGTCACGTAATGTCTACAAATAAAATGATTGAAAGCGGAAGTGCACATTTAATATAACTGTTCACCTGGTTTACTTCTTTTTACTTTATTCCACAGTCATATTCTCACCTCAACAGTCTTCTCAAACCTCTCGAAGCTTTGGAAGTAGGCCTCTGCGTCTTTGAGGTTATTTCCGTAGTTGCATGGATGCTCCAGTTCCGAAATAAGCTCGTTTAGCGTTTGATTGATCATATCCAAATCATTGTGAATCATTTTTTCAGTCAACTGTCTTGTGAGAGCATCCTGAATTTGCGAGAGGGGACTTTCGACACATTCTTTCACTACATTCGTCGTCAGATTCCTTAACGTTCGTTCCTCCTCCCTAGCTTGAATTGGAGGTTCTTCGCTGTTAATGACGGAAAGTACATTTTCCATTTTCTTTTTTACTTCGTTTTCCATCCTGCGTCCCAGGTCACTTTTGAAACGTGTAATATCCCCCAACGCCTTTTCAATATCTCCAACTGTACCCACTCCACTTCCACTTCTCTCAATTGTCTCCTCTACTTCTTTGCATATGCTTTGCAGGTGGAGAACGTAGTCCTCGAGAGACTTGGTCACCCGCACATAACATTCCTTGAGACGTTCAAAATATCTTTCCCAACCGATCTCGTCTTCTGTCTTGTCCCCAAGTGCGGGAGCTCCACTTTCCTGCTGAGCACTCAAAATTTCTACGGCAAAAAAATCCAAAAATAAAATATTTATAATGTTTAAATTGAATCGAGCACATCAAAAGTAGTCGACTGCGATGTCATAACATTTTTCCGCAAAAAAATCTCAAAAATATATAAATGATATATGTGGTGTGATCATGTAATACCGAACATAAAAATCCTTCATTCATTTTCACCCGAACTAGCAAAAAGATTAAAAGTAGGAAGTGGTCGACAGTTTGTAAGACGGTCGCACAAATTAATCTGTCAGAAACTATTAACGCCCCCACACCTCCAAGTAAATCTAATGCAATATTCCGAAAACAAGTCAGCCGCTTCCTTTTACCTACCTTGCCTAAACTCGGTGAGTAAGGGTTGAAAAAAATTTGCAAGGGTAGAATTCAGCTTTTGCTCCAGTTGTTCTTTTCTGATCCGTTCAAGTCCTGAAGAGGGTCTTCCCTCCGACGACAGAGCGGTCAGTACCAAAGCCTCGTTCAAAACAGGAAAGTAGAGGGGTTCCGAAGATCGATTCAAGACAGAGTCAGTCTTGCCAAGCAAATGATGATCCAATTTAACCTATCCACCCCCAAAAATAAATATACAAAAAAAATACAGAGATTACGCATCGCATGAAGAAAGAATAGAATCGGATGTACAAGCTAATTTTTTGGGGAAATGTCTAAAAGCGTTTTTTTCTATCTCCTTGACGGACTAACACGGAGCGGCAAAGAAAGCGAGAGAGAGAGAGAGACGCTCACATGTATATCATCATCCTCCTCGTCTTATCACAATCATCATCATTTTCTTCCGATCATGAGTCAACACATGAACATGATAATTCCAACCTAATTCCGTATTTCAACACATATCTTGAAAAATGCGAAGAATACGTTTTGAAAAGAAACGTGTTTCCAATAAAGAAGGAAACGGAAGTAGGATGAATGCGGTTCTCATTTGCACAGTACACTAAATAAGCAGGATAAGAGAATTCTGAGTTTCCCTTGAAAGAGAATATTGAGAATTGCGAAAGCCCGGAATATGTCCCCAAAAAGCGGAAACGACATTCTTCATTATTTAATTCGTCTTTTACTAAATCTAATTTGCATCTCTTTGAGTAGCACTCCCACGCACGCTTTTTCTTACAAGAAAACACTTTGAGTGAAATGAAATGGAAAAAAAAGAAAAATGTTCATTGCATTGCAGTGTATTCAGAACATGCGAAAAACATCATTTTTTAAATAAAAATTATTATGCTTTTTACTATCTTCTATGGTACAACTTTGTCTTCCAAAGGTCCTTTGGAAAGTAACAATGAAATTAGATATGGAAGGGAACACTAAAAAAATAGGTTGCCATATGTATGACCTACTTTTTTAAACAGATCTTTATTTTCATTGCATGCATCTGGATCAAGTAAAAAAAGTTTTTAATGGAGGAGTACAACCGCTCCAACAATTTTGTTCGCTCTCCCTCCACTCAACTTTCAAGTTCTTTTCTTCGAGTCATCCTTCACTGTCAAAACATAAGAACAAACAAAACTGCTGAAACACACACCATCCGATCCATCCACAAAAAAAATTTGTTGCTCCGAATTCGAATGAATGAAAGCGTGAAAGCATTAAAAACCTATCTAACTAAAAATTCGAATAATTATATTATACTATATCTATTTATCAGTTGCAACTATCACTTGAATATCAAGACACCTATTTGGAAAATATGTATTCTAGTAGCATGAGTGAAATTCAAGTCGTTCAAATGGCTAATTGATTTTGATGGATTATTTTATCTCTGCTCGAAGAGAGTAAAGGGAGCAATTCTTGAAACTTGGAAGAATTTTAGATTGCAATTTCATGAAGAACAAAAGACAAAGTAGACATCGAAAGTGTTTTATTGGGAGAAAAAGTGAAGGTGATGACATGACGGCACAGCATGATATGTGATGTAATGCCACGTACGTACCAGTCAGTAGGCAAAGAATTCGCGTATTAGTAGGTATTATAGCATAGCTAATAGCTGCATGAATACGCAAAAAAACGGAAGGAAGAAACTGAGAAATATCCACTAATTTTCGCGTGTAGGATGGATGGATGGATGGATGAATGGATGTTTTGCTTATGTGTTTTATCTTTCAGGAATTTTCATTAGCCATTCATCTAAAATTAGATTTCCTAAAACCGATTCGTCCAGACATCTCTTATGCTTGAAGCGGGTTAGGCATTTCATAAACCTACCCAGAACATCTTGAATTTGAAATGAAAACATGAATACAAAATATGTACATATATTTCACTTCCAACGATTTCCGTGTGTGTCCATTCGGGATTCGTTCGTCCGTTCATGAAAATTATGACACGCTTTAAAAGAATTGCTTTCTAGAGTAATTCGACTTAATCTGGTGGTGATGTGAATGAATGATGCAATGGGACAAAGTGATTTGGAGGGCCAATATGCGTGCAACTAATTTCACAGTGTGAATGTGACATAAGGTATATATCGCAATACAAAAGCGTGGGCGACAAAATGGCATATGGCAAACAAACTGCAGATGATGATGCAATGACAAAGTATAAAAATTATTTGCGAAGCCTTAAATTGTAAATGAAACAATAAATGTCATTTTTTCTCAGCTCTTAAAGCAACATTACAAATTTGATAATAAAATAGAATGCCCTAGAGTTATTTACATTTGGCACCCAATAAAAAAGGGATGATCATCATGAAAGTCGCAAGAGCAACATCAACACTAAAAATAAAGATATGTGCTGCACTGAGTGAAAATGTGTCGGTAATAAAATAGCTGGCAAGGGAATTTTTTGTTAAATGGCTATAAGTTTAAACAAAAACGTAAAACACACGCGTGCAAGCACATCTAAGATTTTTATATAATTCACTTGCCTTGTAAGCATGACAAATGTCACGAATCTTGTGAACAGCCGTCAGCTTCTGTTTTCGTTCCCGGTATTTCCTAATGATTTCCTCGATCTTTTCCTCCATTTTGTTTGTAATCAGGTCAGGATCTGTACGGTGAACCTGAAAAACATAAAAGAGATACATATACGAGTCATCAAAACGATGTTGCTCATAAGGATAGCCTATTCTAACGATGTTTTTAATTTAATTTCCACTAATTAGGCAACACAAAGCAAAAATTTGTTTATGAAAAATTGGTATTCCTTTCGTAAAGATGGGCATTTATATATCGGTTCGTATATGTCTATACTCACAGCGATAATGATTAGACTCCACCCTTCATTTTTTGGTATTTCGGAAAGGAAAATAAATTATGGTAGAAAAAATGTAGGGCAATGGGACGACGGGTTGGGATACGAAAAAGTGATATGTTTTCATTGCATAAGCCATCATAGGCCGCGGAACAGGGGGTACACGAGGGGTACATTCCTGTCCTAATAATATATGCAACATATAGTATTTCCTATCCTGCTAATGTTAAAATCCAAATTTCAGGGGGTACATTGTACCCCTTGTAACCGAGGCTCCGCGGCCCCTGTAAGCCATATAATATTTTTCTTGGCTTCCATTGAAGATAAGAAACAAAAGCTGTGTAATTACGGCGGTAGTTGGTTTTGTCAGTGGTGTTTGTCGTGACGGCGGGTGCCATGCCTTGCACCGATACTGAGCCAACAGCCAAGGCAAACAAAAAAGCTAGAGTTGGACGGATGGAGTGAGAGGAAATCCACAACACACACTGCACTTTACTATTAAAGCTAATCTTTTGCTAATTCAGTAAAATGCTGTTTATCTTTCACAAGGAATTCAAAACAACGAAGAAGGGAAGTTAGTTTAAAAATCTGAAACTGTTGTAAACATGTCTCTTACCTGATCGAGTTGTTGCTGGATTGGAGAGTATAAGCTCATGATTTTTTCCAAAACGTCTTCGAATTTGTTCGATGTCGATGAAGAAGAGGGGTTCGCAGAAATTTTATCCCATTCGTTTCGGTCATACTCCAGAACTTTGAGCCAGTCCCCGCTGAGCCAGATTCTTTGGAGTAGAAGCTCCATTAGTAGATTCGACAGTGATTTAAGCTGATTTACTTTTTCCTCCGTGCTCATTTTTTCCTCCTCACTAAGATTCGGGTAGATTTTTTCGAGATTTGCGAGTAGGGACTTAAAGTTTGTTTTAGCAGAAAGATCCTCCATAAGTTGTTCTTGCTGAGTGCGGAACTGGTCAACCAGATGGATTTCCACTGGTACACATTTTGGTTGGCGGAGGGAGCACGTTTCTACATTCAAGATGTTTTGATATGCCTATTTGACGCACGGAATAAGATTTCTGTCAATCTAACTTCTTCTTATTAGATGGAAATTATTAAACAAAAAATGAGTACCTTGTTCAAGGCTTCCAAGAAATGATTGTATTCATCAAGCAACTCCAAATGGTCGATTTGTTCTTGAATCACAGCCTTCTTCTTGCTCAGTTCGTCGTATACAGATCGTACACCCTATTTCCATAAAATTTGTGTGAAATAAAGAATCTCATTTTTCTTCTTGATTGCCGGTGAAATATGGATTTGAGTTGAGGCGATGATAAAATCACAACGATTTTGATTAGGAAGCATGCCAAAAAGTATTACATATATTATTAGCGAATTGATTACCCGAGTCCGAGGAGCATCCCATCCAAGTGAATCCAAAAGTACTTGGCCTTTGCTTAAGGCGTCGTATGTTAATGAGTCGATTTCAGATTTCGCTTGTGCTAGCTTGTCTTTCGTTTGTTGTTGCGGCTGCGCTTCTTCTGGCGATACGGCAGCTACGTACTCATCAAGTTTCTCCTTGGCCAACTCGGCCAAATGGAAGAATTCTTTTGCATCCACCAAGCTTAGCTCAAAGTCGATACTCTCAGTGATCAAGTCATTGACGGTTCCTAGAATATCGTAGATTTTTTGCTTCAGGCCAGAGCGCTGATAGAACCGGCCTTTAGACTTTGAATCTCTCTCGTCAACTTCAAGCTTTCTTGCAGTGAGCAGAGCTCGCTCTTGCAGCGTCTTTGGAAATTATGCAAAAAAGATACCATGCAAATTCAGTTTGCCAAAACTTATCTGTAGAATTAAAGTCATTCCTTACCTTCATTTCCTTGACCATTTTTTCTAGCTCATCTCTTTGCGACTCGGCAGTTGCCACACTTGAGCCAAGGCTAAACTCTTGGCTGAGCTTCTGGAGTCTTTCAAGCTCCTGAAGAAGTGTGGCCATCTCCTTGTCATGGAGAAGGAACTCGGCCATTTCCTCGAATTGTTCGCGTTTTACTTTTAATCTCTCTTCGAGGAGAATGCGTCGATCGTGGAGCCTTTCGAGCCATCGGTGCACTTGTTTTGTCGCTAAGTACACGAAAAGAAGAAGACAAAAGAGTATTGTGAGCACAACGGAGACGGAAACCGAAAGTGACATTTCGGTGGGATGTTGGGAGGAAAGAAAACTGCGTGGAAGTGCAACGAAGTCACTTTTCACTTTAAAAACAAGTCTTACCAAAGTCTACGTCCCGTTTAAGATGGAGCTGTCTAGAGTCGATTGAGAAATTAAAATCTGAGATTTTATGGAGGAGCTGGCCACACACGTCAAGCGCTTGAGAAACGAGCTTGAGAACTTGTGCCCTGTCCTCCTTCAGCTTTCTTAAGGATGCGGCTACATCTTGAGGTTTCCCACTCTGAAAGTATTGCTCCTCGATCGTTGGAATATAACTGAACTTTGAGTATTCCGAGTGCACCTCGTTCATCCGTTCCACGCAACATTGGATCACCCTATATTTTTTTCAAAATGACATCATCAAAAACCTGACGACTTCGGCTTCGCTACATACTTATATCCGCTCCTCCTTCGCACGAAGAAAGAAAAATATATCTAGGAAGATGAGATTTTCAAAAAGATATGTATGCATATTTATAAATTTATATTTTGTATGGACTTGTGACAGTTGTAGGCAAGTTCAAGAATAACTCGTCGCTCATCTAAGAGTGCATTGAGATCCTTCCAAGTTTGCCCGAGACTCTCAGCCATCGCTGCATATACTTCCGCACGTGGTTTCTGTGTCGCAATGAGACTGTCAGCTTCGCGAAGCAGTTCCTCCACGGGGCTCTGCTTCGACTGTCAATGTCAGAATGAACAAAGACCATAAAACACGTGTCAAATTACTCCCTTTCACGCAATATGCTACATACATACACATACGCCACTCACAAATGAAACCAAAGACGAAGGAAAGAAATGGCAAAATCTCCTCCTCTCTCATTTACTCACCTGAAGATTCTTTATGACTTGGGTATGATTCTTAAGGAAATCATCAGCATCCACGAGGTTGTCTGGCAGCTTGAGCAAACTCGGAGTTAGCTCTAACACTTTCAGGTGCAAGCCGTGATGAGGTGTCTAAAAAAAGTAGAAATTTAGTACGATATAAATCACAATTTTAATTCTGTATCAGAATTATTTCATTTATTTTTTTAATAGATGTCAAGGTCATTCTCATCATCAAAACCTTTTCTGATTTTTTTTCAACAACTTAGAGCAGGAGCGGATGAAGAAGTGCATTTTTGCATAATTACGTCAGAATCTCGAGAATAAAGAGAGCGTATCACTATCACATCGCATATCGCACTCTACTCTAATCCACTCGAGAGATTTTGAAAGTGATGTAATTCCAAAAAATATAGTTTCAAAGCGAAGAGAAAGAGAAGCCGTTTCCTGTCGTGTTTTACACTTTCAAAGTGATCACTCAATTCAAAAAGAAACTTGCTATTTTTAGATGTCATTTTAGATTACAGACAACAAAAACGTCTTTGAAGAACATTTATACTAATACTAATCATAGCTTATGCATCTAGATATTCTAGATATCTCCGAATTAATACGATGACGATGAACATGAAATGCATTTATGATGGTACTCTAACCAACAAACATGTGTACTCTATATCGGTATCCGTATATATTGATAAGAACATGATGTCATCATTTGAGCACAAACATAAAATGTAAGACGACATTCGGATTGAATAAAAGTGGAATGGTTAATAATTTTCTTTAGAGATATGATATGCTTTTTAAAATCAATGAAATAATAAATCTGTGTAAGACCACGGCATCACCGCGGTGAGGGCAAACGAAAGACATGATAAGTACAAACAATAAAACGATTAAGTCTTTCTTAATTTACATACATAACAATTCATGCGAAATTAAATCTATATACACTCTATTGTCTACTGAATTTGACCTGTAAGCTCCTTTGCAAAATTAAACGGGCACGTATCTCGCCCCATGTTAAAATCGAAATCTTGACTTTTCGTATGAGCTCCATGTTGTCTGCGCGGATCTGAATTTTGGGCTACAAGGGTAATTTTCAAGGGGCTTTTAGATGGTGGTATCAGTTTTTCAGACCATTCACGGATCAAAGAGATACAGCCTTTGCAAAATTATAAGGGCAAAACGAAAAAATGAAAATTTTGGATTACTCGTTCCTATTATCAAAATTTGCCCAAATTTTTGCAGCATAGATACCACAAGAAACAACTACACATTATGTATACACTGGAAGAAACATTTTTTCTCGCTGGAAAAAGTTATCGCATTTTTTCATTTTTTCATTTTGCCCTTATAATTTTGCAAAGGCTGTATCTCTTTGATCCGTGAATGGTCTGAAAAACTGATACCACCATCTGAAAGCCCCTTGAAAATTACCCTTGTAGCCCAAAATTCAGATCCGCGCAGACAACATGGAGCTCATATGAAAAGTCAAGATTTCGATTTTAACATGGGGCGAGATACGTGCCCGTTTAATTTTGCAAAGGAGCTTATGTTATAGTTGCAAAATTACTTGGTTAAACACCAAAATAGTTATTGCCTGCATGGGCCAGTGCCCAGCTCTAATTTCAAAATTTCAAACGTTTTGATCTTATGTAAAAACTACGAAATAGTGGAAGCTGTAAATTTGTACATAGATTAAGTTGACCATGCTCTATTCACTGGAAAATTTTGAAATCGAAGGTGGCGTTCACACGAATAATGCATTCTGAGTCTTGCAGAATTGTATATGAAACGCTCCAATTTTTAGAAGAATTCCATCAGACCTACTTGCCGCACTACGATAGAGAGAAAAGTAAACTGAACCTTGTTATAGATGCTGCTGTGATAGCGTTATTACTATTCGCGATCTTCTTCTACCTCTTGTTTGAATTGCTCTGCATCTACGATCCGAGCGCCATTACTTTCCTTGGTGCAGTTGTGCCAAAGGAATATTTCTTCTTGCCCGTTCGCCTTGGTGTCATAATTTATCATCTTTACCTTGGAGCTACGATGGCACCCAATGTTGTTGGCCTTCTTATTTTCGGCCTTTGCTACATAACGTATTTCACTGCTTTGGTGCCCGTAGAACTAAGGCTTGGCCTTTCACGCAATAAATATAGGACGGTAGACTTGCTCCGCATTCCAAAACATCTACGAGTTGCATATCGATCATTTCAAGTATTAAACGCGCATGCAATGGCTTTAGCCGGATATATTCTTATGTACCTTTATGGAGCAACTGAAGTCATTCCAATTTTGATTCATGTTGTTCTTTTATGTAATTGGAGTATTCTGCCTATCCTTGCAACAATTCTGATTCTACCTGGATCACCGATTTTAATTCTAGGTTGGGTATTTACATGCACTCTAGGACGATTTCTTTTCGTGAAGGGAAGTAAAACTTTAGGGTCGTGGAAGAGGAACCGTAATCAATGGGACTCGATAACAGAGTTGGAAAATCGATTAATGGACAAATTTTGTCAGTCATGCAGATTAATATTGCTTTGTCATGGAACGCAATTCGTCATTAGAAAGGTCACACTTTTAAATTATTTGAAGGGTCTGACAAGAGGAACTGTTAGGGTTATTTTGGCTTCAAAAAAGATACGTTAAGAGAATAAACGCGATGATAATTACATGTAAAATATGTGGAAAAATTATGAAAACTAAAGAGAACTCGGAGGCGAATGAGATCTTTCAAGTGTATGTTCGGCTAGATAATAAACTTAACTTCACATCTCAAAGGTACTGTAATAAATAAACAATTTTTGTTCAACTGAACTGACCAGGCCGAGAATGCATGGTGAATGTATTTATTTTGCCATTTCAGACCTTGCAATACAGGAGAGCATTAGTACTTTTATTTACAAATTGCTTACATACGAGTAATACAATTTTTATACTATTTAGAAAGCACTTCATGTTCTTGGAATGCACTAGGAAATATTGCAAGACTAAAGAAACACTAAAGAAACTGCGTATTTTTACGGCAGATTAGCGAATGTATTCAACGAAAATCAACACAAAGTCTATCATGTTTGTCAACTTTATGAATAAGTTAATCCTTCTAACTTTCTTATATAAACCACAAAGAATACCGTTCTTTGCAAACAGAACCGAAGGAAAATCGTTAGTCGGTTACGCTCAATTGCCTGTGTCGGGTTTGTATAAAACTTTATTAGGGGACATGACCTTAAAAATTTAGTCAGATAAGGATCTCTCTCAAAGTATTGAATTTTTTGCCATCGACTTAGAATTTTTCTAGAAAATAGGATTGGACGGCTCCCATAGTCCAAGACAATTAAGTCGAAAATCAAACAAAGCACAGGCATGATAGTACAAATTAAAAATTCTGCACATGAAATGACTTTCCAGTAAAGGATTAGAGCTAACAAACTGAGGATAATAAGAAATGCATGAGAAACAAGCAGGTTTGGGAAGAAATAATCTTGAAAGCATTTATTGAATAGCTTTGCCAAAATCTGAACCTGCCTGTACCTTAAGCACTGTCTATTAAGAAAAATACGATGCCAACTGTAAAAATTTCGGAAGTTGAGAATTTTGAGACAGTCGAACCTGAAAAAAAGAAACAATATTCAATTAATCAACACATATTTTAAATTCTTAGAAATGTACTGTTAGTTTGCTTAAAAAAGAGACCAAGTGTATTTTTCGCATCGCACAGAATAAATTAGAAAATTAATGAAGACTCACAGGGGTATATTTATAAATTAGGGATTGAATTTAATTAAAATGACTGTCAATGATAACGACACATGTATGCATAGAGTCTAAGCATTATATTACGAAAGAGGGATATGAAGGAATTTGCGTTGCAACGGAGTAGTTTGGCGACATAACTTGCCGCCATTAAATTTTAAGTCACTGAGCTCATTCATTTATGCCCGTGTAAGAAGCAGTCTGCCTTTTCTCTGTCATTTAAATTTACGCTAGCGCACAACTTGTCACCACCACCATCCGTTTTTGGAAGACGCCCGTTATACCGAAAATGTCCGTTATAGGCCATGGAGCTATTACCAGATAAAATTATGTCACCCCAACTGTTCCGTAATATCAAGCTTAGACTGTATTATAGTATATTTGTGTTTCCTTGTACATATCTTACAAAATGTCATTAAGAAAGCCGTTAATCACAGACACTCCTGCTACAGCAGTTAGTACCATTGGCAATACGGTAGTGATGGCAAAATGGAGAGGCATCGCTTCTGCAACGAACACTGCAAACCTTAATCCAAAATTCATTCCGCTATAATCGGAATATTTTCCCAGTGGTATTTCTCGACACGATTCAGAAACAATTGAGTACATGTGTAGTGGGGAGCAAGGAAAAAACCAAAATATAGCTGCCATTGCAAATGGGACACCAGAAATTCCACAAATGAGCACCATAAACAAGAAAAACATTTGTTGATCCTCACGATTTCCTAAGACATAAAATGTTTTAATTATATTATAATAACATAAATTAGAAAATTCTCCTAAGCTCATTATAGACAATGCATTTCTTACCTGAATATTTTGGTTTTAATGAATGCACGATCTCGTTGAAAAACAAACAAATTTCGTCATGCTTGATCAAAACGGCTATTATATTTATTACCGATGCCGCACAGTTCACAGCTAACGACACTCCCAGAACGACAACTAATGATAACTTGAGGTATCCCCGAACGATATAATAGAAAAAACGAAAACTTATCAGTAACGACCAAACACAACTAAAAATATGTCGTACTTTCCATATTAAAAATGAACGCTCAGTCTTTTTTAAAAATACGAGGTTGCCGAGACAATTCCCATTTTTATTAATTTCCCATTTAAGTGGTACGTTTCCGTAGTAATAGCTACAATCAAGGAAAACTTTGAGTAACTTTATGCACCTTTTAGACAACATTTTGGTTTCAGATACCAATACATTCATAAGACATCGGGAAATTCCAAACATAGACTGACAAGCAATAAGAGGTTTCATGCAGATTATTCGCAATTACACTTACCTAACAAGGTAGTACTGCGGTCGACGGTTATTAAAAACGGCAAAATGCCAGTTTTTCTTGATTCCGTCCGATTCAGCATGTCAAGAAGGTTATAGCATATAGGCACTTCAAACCCATTGCTTTTCTAACGCCATTGGTGGTTGGTTATTTAATTTTGGCCTTTAATTTGATGTGTTAAATGGGTTGTGGATTTACAATGGCATGTTTATCAATCGCCAAGCGTTTTTCAGAGAAGATTTGTGCAAAATTTTGGGTCGTAGCGTATTTAAAAGAGTCAATAAGCAGGAAAATTAGCCTATGGATATAAATTCAAATAAAACCTGGATTATTCGTATACAAGTCGATGTAAATATAACCGTCCACTAACGGCGTTAGAAAAGCAATGAGTTTAAAAGTGCCAATATGCTATAGCCCTCTTGACATGCTGAATCCGATGGAATCAAGAAAGGCTGGTATATTGCCGTTTTTTATAACCGTTGACCGCGATACTACCTTGTAAGGTTTTGTTAGCAAGCAAAATGATGAAATTATAAACATTTTGACGGTTAGTCACAGGGTCCTCATTTGGCATGTTTAGATTTCAGATACTGGTTTCTCGAACTACCAGAATGTTTATGGAATTATATGAAATTAAGGGATTGAAAACCAGTTGAAGGAAAGTTTATTAAATCACGCGTCGGCACGTGGAACTTAATTATTATATTGTAATGTTTTACCGTTGCTTCAGTATTCATAATGTATTCGAGGAAGAAATACAATATACAATTTAAATAAATATTATGTCAAATATATGTCGCATAATCTTTTACATGTGTGAGGAAAGACCTTAAGCTTCACGTTGAAAATTGCTCATGTATCTTCTCGTGCACGCCGCGGGTGTTTCTTATTTCTCAGTTTTACTTATTTCGTCAAACTCGTCCCACACTAATGTTGTCGGGTTGGAACATTTAATTAAATAAATCGAAACATTTTAATTTTTACTTGATTTGGTACAACGCCGTGAAGTATTTGGAACATTTAGAGATACTCAATGCGATTAAGACAGGCTATGCCTTAACTTATATCATTAACACGGCAAATATGCTGTGTAATTACACTGACTGACATATTGCTATTGTGGAAATGTATTTTGTGGGTTAACGGAATGGAACCGTTTTTATACTATAATCCCTGAAAATATGAGTATGCAAATGGTTCAGCTCAGAAAATAAGTATCTTGCAGTCAAAATGTATCACGCAAACTTTATTACGCAGCTGACGAAAGGGTAAATTGAGATCGATCACTCTCAAAGGAGGTCGCCGATTGACCTCCAACTTGGAACAAAGCCTCCTTCCGTACTGAAGACGAACCATATTTCTTTTCAGAATTTTAGGTCAACTATTACCGGCAGGCTCAAGAGTTGATTTTTTTCAAATGGAACCTATAGCTTGTGGTAGCCTACTCAAAAGCCCATAAAAACTAAGCCAAACTGTGTATTTGAAATTTCGAAATTCCTTAATGCTTATCGGCATGAAGCCATTTAAATTTTTTTTCAAACGAAACCTATACCAGGTGAGAACTCATTCAAAAGTCTTTGGAACACTGACTATGAGCATAACTTTTATTTTAGTTTTTTTTTTAAATTGTTAAGCAACAACAGCAGAAATCGATGAAAACTTTTTTATGCAACATAGCGTGTGATAGCTCATTCGATAGGCTTTTGCAATCTCTTTCCATTCAAGCATGCTGTCATGAATTTTACATGAAAAAAACATGCAATTAAATAAAAATAATTGTGTGTTGACCTCTTATGGAGCTTAAGAGGAAGTATAACAGTTTTTTAAAACCAGTTTGTCGTCTATAACGCTTTCTCCGCTGCCAGCTCTATTACGCGCATCATTATTGCTGTTTTTTAGCTTTATAATAATCGTAATCAGCACAAAATCTTATTTTTTAAAGTTTTTAAATAAACTTAATAACTGGCCATCAAAACTTGAGTTAAAATACAAAAATTAAATACACAGATACGAATGCTGGAAGCCGTTTGTATTTATTGAAAGAAAGCTTAATAAGTATTAACACACATTTTGTGTTCATTTTTATAAGCGCTAATAATAGAACGGAGAAAACCAATTTTATTGTATTGTCAGTCAAACCTGCTTGAAATGGGCTAATTCAAAAAAAAGTTTATATTATGTTAAACTTCTTTCGTAATATATTGATTTATATTCTCTACAAAATTCAGATTTTTTTTGGTTACATAGAAAGCCATAAATAATTTCATACACATATTTGACAATGTGAAAACTTTGGCATATTTTGTAAGGAAAATATAAAATCTAGATGGTGTTTTAAATTTGGTTTTTGTTAGGTATTTTTTGTGCCAACGCAAGTGATTTTTATTTCATAGCCCATCGCTGACGTAGAGTTTAAACCTGGAGTCGCATTTTCGTATTAACAAAGAGGGGTTTGAAGTTTAACAGTGCTAGAAATTCTTTTTGTAAATTATCAAAATGTATAGCCAACGACTAATTAAAATACTTTCTCTCTTGGATAAAATCTCTCGGGTATTGCGATCATTCCCTCTTGCGTTTAACAAAGACAAAGAAATGTACTGTGTCGATCGATCAGTTTATATTAGGGTGAAATTCAACCTCCTTCTATGTTTAATTTGGGCATTAGGAGCTGCGTTACTAATCATTGAATACCACTAGGCTAAGAAGTGGGATATATTCTATCTCGCAGTTCCATACTATCTCACCGGAGTTGTGCTTCTCCTATGCGCCATCACCATACTTTTTTTTCCTCTCGACTTCAGTAGACTTGCAAATGGAATCTTACAATTTTATCGAGAATTTTATAAGAAATATATGTTCCACTTTAATCGTGAGAGAAATAAGGTGAACGTTTTTGTAGATACATTCGTCGCTTTAACAATTCTGACTGCCACATTAATATTAGGTTTAGCGTGTTTAGTTTGTGCTTACGATCCTCGAGCAATCACTTTCCTTGGAGGACTTATACCTGAAAATTATTTCTTCCTTCCAATTCGACTCGCTGTGGTGTTGTTTCATGCGTATACCATGGCTACTGTTGTTCCCAATCTTGTCTTCATAGTCATATTAGGATTTGTTTACATGGCTTATCTTGGAATATTACTTCCGATCGAGTTGAGGCTTGGTTTACCGCAAGGAAAGTACCGTACAAGAAATACGCTTCGATCCCCACAGCATTTGCAAATGGGATTCAGATCAGTTCAAGTTTTGAATGCAAATATAATGGCGGTGGCAGGTTACCTTCTTATATTTCTGTATGGGGCATGTCAGGTTGTGCCTATTATAATTCATGTAGTTATATTTCGCTACTGGACTATTTTACCAAATCTAGCTAAAATCCTCATAGCGCTTGGCTCACCACTCATGATTGTAGCTTGGGGACTAGTATGCGTTGCCGGAAAGTTTCTATTCGTGAAGGGCAACAAGGTTCTGAGGTCATGGAAAACAAACCATCTGGATACGGATTTAGTGTTCGAAAAACGTGTGATGAGCAAATTTAGTAAGTCGTGCAGGCTCATATTGTTGTCTCATGGAACACAATTCGTTGTTCGGAAGGTGACGCTACTAAACTACTTCAAAGGTTTAATCAGAGGAACATTTAGAGGTTTATTGACTTCAAAAAGATAAATGCTGCGTATACACGGATCGGAATCATGAACTGATAGACTTGTGAAGAAGTAATCAATATGTTCTACAGAATAAAAAATTTATGACGAAAGCATTACGTCGAAACGTAACCATCGGTCAATTTCATGACGCATCAGTAATATGCATCACTCACTTTTGCTACAGAATTACAATTACATTTGAATCTGCCAATGAAGGAAGCAGCGCAATGTATAGTACATAAGCATTATGTCAATTGCTTTTCTAATAAATAGGTGCCAGACTTGTACATTATATATTATTAACGTAAAACAGTAGTATGATTCGGATAGTTAAAAATAAAAACATGCATAAACTGGGTCTTCGTTTTAAGGTTACTCATAAAACCGTAAAGTTTATGCGCAATACATAGGTGCGGCTGCTGCGTATGGACATGGACGTACGACAATTTAGGTGGAGTAATTCTAAGAATGACATAATAATTTGTTCTGTCTAAATGCAATTTTCAATTATGGTGGGCATGACCTGATGTATGTATCTTTACATTTCTCCTGTCTAATTGTACGTTGCACTTGACACGCCCAAACCTTCACATCAAAAACTGTTTCTATTCCATTCATAGCTTTTTTGTAATCAGTAAATTGATTTTACGTCAACATGCTTCTAAATAAATTGAAACAAATCAAAATCTATTTTAGAACTGCATTTCGTTATATTTGTGCGTAAGCATGTTTGTTCCAATTATTTGTCGAACCAAAAGACACGACGAAAGATTAACAAAAAGATTTGAGAATGGTACATTTTGCACAGAAACTTTCACCAATGAAGAAAATTAAGCAGAGTTGTAGTCCCTTTCTTGCATGTTTTTATAACTTTTTCTTTTATCTTTTTCTATGTCCATTTTATACTGAAATTGACAATAAAACAAATAGATATATCATAAGAACTTACAAAGTTCAAAAATATTTATGCATTGTAATGCAAGTGTGCTCGCTAGCACAACTCCTGTACAACATCTATTCGGAGGGAAAGCTAATAAGTCAAAACATCAACAACTGGACTAACATTGTTTTCCTGTTTTACTTAATTAGTGATACTGCAACATTGGTGTCTAATAGTTTTTCCATTCATCTTATGTGGAGGAAGCGTGAGTACTATCTTCAAATTTTGGAACACACAAGGACTGAGAGTTTTACAGAGATTCAAGTCACTTGTATCAAGTTTTGGGTAATTAATCTAACGGTCAAATAGTGTTGCTTAAATTCCATTGGAATTATTCAGGGTAAAAAATACATCTCAAACGTATTTTTTCAGGTTTGCCTCGGTTGTATAATCATTACGGCTCTCTATTCCGTTCTAATGGGTGTACTAAATGACTTTACTAGAAACTTTCTTCCGAATGTACCAATAACGCATGCCTCCATTCAAGAATTAGCGCTAGCAGTCGGAATAACAATTGGTACAGTTTACAATACAGTGATGTATGCCTTCTCGCAAAACGTTTTCTTTGCAATTGCCTTCACAATGTGTCAATGCGGTAAAGACTTGCAGAATAGCATGCATGCATCTGGCCAATGCGACAATGTCGAAGAGGTAGTAGTTATAGTCTTTTCTAAATAATTTTATTCTTGTAGTACTGCGTTATTATGAACATTTTCAGGGAATTTTCAAATACAAGAAGTTAAAGTATGTCACCGATTTGATTCGTAAAACATACGGAGACAGTCTTTTGGCTTTCAACGTTTCAGCGATTAGTTACTATGCGTGTGCACCTTATATTTTATTTGGAGAAGCGGGAATCTGGGATAAAGCGTCTCTGATTTATTTCATCTTTAGCGGAGTCTTGTGGTTTATTTTAGCGGATTTTCATTCCAGCGTTAGCTAATTATTCATAAATACTTTTATTATTAGTAACAGCGAGGTATGATTTCACCTACGTAGTCTTGCATAGTTTTTATTGATCTTTGCAGGTTCAAAACATATTCTCAAAATGGATTCAAACTAACAGCAATAACTCCCATTTATCATGTGAGGATCGGATCAAGCTTTTCAAGCTTTCAATTGCAATTTCATCTCCATCGGATCAAAACTGCATAGCCGTTTCAACTAGATGCTTTGCAGTAACTTACAAACACATTGCCTCGGTAAAAAACAACATTATGTCATAAAGAGACCCAGTTAATGTCTGAAACAGTGAAGCTTTAAATATCGTTTTCTTTTAAATATAGATGGTTGCAGTGATCATAGCTTATGAACTAGTCGTTTTCCAACTTAATCTTAACCAGTGCTCGTGCTAAGCAGGCGTTTGCTTATGCACAAGCTTCTTCAAACTAATTGTTGTATTTTTTCTTAAGCTTAAGCATTGCATAAAGATATAACCGTTAACTTTTTAAATAATTATTTCGATCTGCTCAACAGCCAAATCAATAAGCAACCTCGATCATGATGATGTCAATGGAAATTCTTAGAAAATAAAATAAATGTAAGCCAAAGTAACTTTTAATGACAGATAAAAGATTCAATGCTACTACAGACCATGAAAATAAGCAAAATCAATCGGATCAATAAGCAAGTCAATTCAATTTTGCTACCTTCGCAGTTTTTCCTTTCTTATCATCGCTGAATTTTACCTCAAATACTAGGAAACGTGCAATTAAATTATAAAAGGTTTCTGCAGTCACCTTGTTGTAAGAATTAAAAACAATTTCAGTTAAATTAAAATCTGTTTGAAACCGGAAATAAATCATAACCTTGTTTGAGTGTAATTGACTCATGCCCGGAAATGTAGTAGCCTATAACACTTTCTGAATATTATTTAATTAAACCACATATATCTGTATTTCACTGGTGGCACAGGCATACAGTTTGGTATTTCAGGCACGTCTGCGACGAAGAGAGGTTATTATTGTGCAAACCAAGCAAAACTTTTAAAATAACAGAGCAATTCTCGATTACAATGCCAATTACGATTTAAGAGAATCCTGTTATGTTTTCAGACTTTAGCTGGTTCTACAGCCAATGAGTACTTGAAAGTAGATTGTAGAAAAATTTCAAAACTTGACATGAATTTAGGTTCAAATACTTCTGCACTTCCCCAAGCTGCATCACAAAATACCCAAAAAACAGGACTTCTTCATTCGTATGATAAGTTTGTGGGACGTTAAACAAAAACGAATCATGTACAGTCAACGACTAGTAAAATTACTCCTACTTCTTGATAAACTTACCAAAGTTCTGCGCTTGTTACCTTTTGTCTTTGAGAACGGGAACGCAAACAGAAACGAAGAATTGTACAGTGTCGACAAAAAAGCCCTTTACAGAGTGAAGTCCAACATTTTTTTGGCTTGGCTTTGGGCGTTAGGCGATCTATCAATAATCGCGAAATATTACTTAAATAAATCCTGGCACACTTTCTATGTAGCACTATCATTCACATTATGTGGACTTATGCTTCTCATTACAATCACCTTCATACTGATGGTTCCTCATGACACCTGCAAAATTATCAATGGAACCCTGATATTTTATCGAAAATTTCATCGGAAATACATGCCACACTTTGATCGGGAGAGAAATAAATTGAACATCTTTATTGATTTATTAATAACTGCAGTGATTATTATTTCCGTCGTGATGTTTCTGCTAATATGTGTATTATGTGCTTACGATCCACGATCAATCACGTTCCTTGCCAGAATAACACCGCAAGAATATTTCTCGCTTCCGGTTAAAATATTTCTAGTGATATTGCATGTCTCGGTAATGGCGTCGTTGTTCCCAAACGTTATTTTCCCTGCGATATTTGGATTTTTGTACTTGGTTTATTTGATCACGATACTTCCTATAGAGTTAAGACTAGGTTTACCACAAAAAAAGTATCGAACTGTTAACACGCTTCGTACGTTTCATCATCGACAAATTGTATTCAGATCATTTCAAGTTTTAAATGCTCACGCTATGGCCGTTATGGGCTACGTTCTAATCCTTTTCTATGGTGCAACCGAGTTTGTTCCTATTATAATTCATGTGGTCTTAATCCGCTATTGGAATGTTTTGCCAATTCTTGCCAAAATTCTCATTGCGTTTTTATCACCGCTTTTGATTTTCATATGGGTGTTTATATGCATTGTGGGAAGGTTTCTATTTTTGAAGGGCAATAAGATTTTGAGATCATGGAAAACGAGTCATCAGGACATGGAAACAAGCCTTGAAAAGCGAGTAATGAATAAATTTTGTCTATCGTGCAGACCCATACTATTGTCGTATGGAACGCAGTTCGTAGTTCGGAAGGTTACGCTTCTAAATTATTTTAAAGGTCTGATCCGGGGAACATTTAGGGCTCTATTGGCAACGAAATAAGAAGCGTATAAGATGGTGATATTAACAGAAGTTTGAAGACACTAAGAAGTAATTTCAATTGAATAATTATAAAACTTGTTCTTGACCAATTTTTATTATCTGAATAAAACGTTTGAAAATTTCAAAATAAAATTTAGAAGTTTTAAATAATTCCTCTAGAAATTCTCGAAATCGTAAGCATGTATGTTAATCCTAGAATTTAATGCAAATCAATTCAGGTTTTAACACTGAATTAAATTTGTAAAGGTCGTCAGTTCCAAAATATCTGCACAACTGAAGCTCAGTCTTTTGCGTAGATTCAGCTACTTTGTACCTCGTCACATGTGTTTTGTTTGAATAAGCACCTACCTGTCTTCTGAAGATATATACTTAAGTAATGTGAAAAAGTGACTTCCTTAAAATTTTTAATCAATTTTTGGCTTAACCTATGGCATGGAGGGCAATTTTGAGACAACCCATTTTTCATATTTACGTAACACAAATTGTTTCTGTTCTAAAAACATGTCACTTTTATTGATTTCTATGCGCTTTGACCTTGTTAACTACTGGTGCTATAAGATGGTTTCTGTGATCATTACTTTTAGACTTGTCGTCTTCCACCTGAATGTCAATCAATTTTCATGCTAAGCCAATTATCAATGTCAGCAGTAAATTCAAGATGTATAGAGAAGATGTTGCTTATAATGAAGGATTTAAAAATTCAGTTGCAATAATATGCCGACAAACTAAACACAAAAAACACGGAAGTGTTCAAAACTCAATTGAGGGACTCTTAGGTAGAAACCTTGGAAATTACGATTGATTTTACTTCAATTAAAATCCGCATGTAATTAAAGTATTAAGATTGTAAAAGTCTCCTCGCTGAAAAATTGAACACAATGTCAATTTAAATATGCTCAAGGTCCTCATATGGAAACAAAGTATAATTTGGTTTCAATGACATTGACACACGACCAGAAAAGCAGAAATGTTGAAAATACTTTCTAATGATTCGTCAGATCAGATATACATATTTATTTGGTTGCACGGGCTTACAATTAGATTACCGATAGACCAAGCTCGTGCGCAATTTCTGAAGGTCATTGTTAACCCAATTAAATAGCTTCGAAATAACTTGGATCAAATCTTAATTATTTAACTAATAATGAAAATTACTTTCCGTCCGTTTAACATGGATCATAAGAGTTATGGATATTTCTAGACCTTAACCGACACTACAACGTACAGCATCAGTTAAGAAATTGGGAAGTAGTTTGTATGAAATTTGAAAATGGGGCTAGACTTTGTTTTTTTGTAGGTACATACTATATCGGCAATTCTAAATTATTTCACTCACACGCATATACACAAGCAGAACTTTATCTCTCCAACGATAAATGTGCAGGAAACCAACATGTATAGTCAACGTCTGGTAAAATTAATTTTTCTGTTCGATAAAATAACTCGAGTTCTGCGATCTTTTCCCTTTCTTTTTGAAAGGGGGAAGACAAGCATAGACGAGGAATTTTACATTGTCGACGACAAAGTTCTCTACAGAGTAAAGTTCAATATCCTTTTGGCTTGGGTTTGGGCGCTCGGCAATCTTTTTGTAATCGCAAGATATTACTTGAATGAACTTTGGCATATTTTCTATTTAGCACTATCATTCTACCTATCCGGACTTATATGTTTCTTATTATTTTAACCATCATACTCATGGCTCCTCATGACTTCTGCAGAATCGTCAATGGAACCTTGAAATTTTATCAAAAGTTTTATCGGAAATACATGACACATTTTGATCGTGAAAGAAACGAGTTGAATCTCTTCGTTGATGCCTTTATCCTCGCAGTGATTTTAATTGTCATCCTACTGTTTTTGTTACTCTGTCTAGTTTGTGCTTACAATCCTCGATCAATCACGTTTCTTGGTGGACTAATACCTGAAAAATATTTCTCCATTCCGGTTAGAATTGGTGTAACATTCTTTCATGTCTCCGTTATGGTGTCGTTGTTCCCCAGCGTTCTTTTTTCTACAATATCTGGATTTTTGTATATGGTTTATTTAACCATGATACTTCCCACAGAATTACGATTAGAATTGCCACAAAACAAGTATCGAACTATTAACTTGCTTCGCTCGACGCGTCATCGAATGATTGTATTTAGGTCATTTCAAGTTTTAAATGTTCACGCTATGGCCGTTGTAGGTTACATTCTAATCCTTTTTTATGGTGCGACTGAGTTGGTGCCAATTATAATTCATGTCGTTTTATTCCGTTATTGGAGTATTTTGCCCATTCTTGCAAAAATTCTCATGGCGTTCTGCTCACCGATTATGATTCTCTCATGGGTTTTTGTTTTGCATTGTAGGAAAGAGTCTGTTTGTCAAGGGCAACAAGGTTTTCAGATCATGGAAAACGGGACATGAACAAATGGAGGACATGGAAACAAATCTTGTAAAACGAGTAATGAACAAGTTTTGCCGATCGTGTAGACCAGTACTACTTTCCTATGGGACGCAGTTCGTAGTTCGGAAAACTACACTTCTAAATTATTTTAAAGGTCTGATTAGAGGCACATTTAGGGCTTTATTGACAACAAAGTGAGAATCAAATCGGATGCTAATAGTATTTAAATTTTAAAATTCATTATGAAATAAATCCAAGCAACAGAATGTCCATTTGCAAAATGACTTTGTAACCAATATCGATTGTATTCGTAGAGCTTATGTTCCTCAAAACCGTTCATATGTATTTTATGCTAAAATTCTAGTGCAGATCGATGCAAGCAATGACATTGAATAAAGCTTGTAAAGGTCGTAAATCTAATATATGTAAATGTAAGGTAAAGCAATATGCTACGGTAAGTATCTGGTCACATGTCTTGGGCCATTCCTAGCACGTGCTTACCTTCTGAATATATGTTGAACCTGAAAGGCGACATTAAAATGCCTCGATCAATTCTCAGCCTTAGAAATTTCTTCTGACATAAAAAATTAAATTTGTTCCTCTTGATTGATTCGTAAAACTCATTTTAAAATGCAAGTTTTTTTTATCAGTAACTACATTCTAGGTCAGTTTGGCACAATTTATGGAGAAAGCAAAATCTAAGATGATATTCCATGAGGTAATTGTACCTCAAAAGCCGCCATTCCTATTCTGCACACACACACATGTGAACATAATCGGAAGCCGTGAAGAAATTTCCATACTTACTTTATAAAAATATTGAACAGTTTTTTAATCTAACCGAAAATGTATAGTCAACGATTGATAAAATTACTTATCCTTTTTGATAAAACCTCTCGAATCTCGAGATCCTTTCCTTTTGTCCTAAAAAAAGGAGAAACGAGCAAAAACGGAGAAGTGTACTACAGCGTCGATGACGCAGTTAATTTTAGAGTAAAATTCAACATGTTCTTGTCCCTGATTTGGATTCTAGGCGATTTCGTGCTCATCAGAAAGTATTACTTGATTAAAGCCTGGCATGTTTTCTACTTAGTACTTTCCTACTACATTTCTGGACTTGTGGTTTTCTTCCTTGCTATTGTCATACTCGCTCTTCCTCACGACTTCTGTAGAATTCTAAACGGAACTTTGACATTTTATCATAAGCTTCATCGAAGATACATGACACACTTTGATCGTGAGAGAAATGAGGTGAACCTCTTTATCGATGCATTTGTCATAGGAATAATTTTAAATGCCATGCTCCTCTTTGTTTTAATGTGTCTAATTTGTATTTACGATCCCCGTGCAATCACCTTCCTTGGAGGACTTATACCTGTAGAATATTTCTATCTACCTATTCGGATCATTGTGATATTGTTTCATTTGTATATAATGGCTTCATTTCTTCCTTACCTCATGTTTCCAGTTATATTTGTGGCTTTGTACATGGCTTACTTGATCATAGTATTTCCTCGGGAATTAAGACTCGGTCTGCCGCAAAGAAAATATAGAACGATTAACACACTTCGTCAACCAAGTCATCGACAGATTGTGTTCAGGTCATTTCAAATTTTAAACGCGCACGCAATGGCTGTTATAGGTTACCTACTTATCCTTTTGTATGGGGGTTGTGAGTTAGTCCCTATAATAATTCATGTTGTACTATTACGTTACTGGAGTATTTTGCCAACACTTGCAAAAATCCTCATTGCAATGTGCTCACCAATTATGGTCATAGCATGGGGATTTATATGCATTGTGGGGAAATTTCTATTCGTGAAGGGTAACAAGGTGTTGAGATCGTGGAAAATTAATTCTATTGGCGGGGAAACTAGGCTTGAGAAGCGCATTTTGAGTAAATTTAATTTATCTTGCAAGCTAATTCTGTTGTCCCATGGGACACAATTTGTGATTCGGAAGGTAACACTACTAAATTATTTCAAAGGTTTGGTCAGAGGAGCATTCAGGGCTTTATTGACCACAAAAAAGTAGCGAGAAAAGAATAATATGGGGGATCCAATTTTCTCCATGCGAATAATCAGTAACCCGTGGATGAGGCAATTCATTCATTTGATAATTATCCAATTTGATGGTTGCGACCAAGTTATTTGTATAAAAGTAGAAATAGCGTATCTTCCCAACATGGATATGGTTCTCTGTTTGTTTTTTCGACGTAGTATTAGTGCTTGTGATGGTATATTTAAAACGTGAACATAGCAAAGTTCATTGGCAGCTTTGGAGAATCACGTTGTTTGCCATGAAATAAAATGTAATTATTCGTAATTTTTAAATTGCTATTATTAATATTATATACATAAAGATAATGAGCTCTCACGCGCCAAGTGCTTACACAATCCTACTTAATTAAGATAAATGCCAACAGGCCTCTTCGACTTTCTAACAAACATAACGCAGATCTGCTGCCATTTTTATAAATTAGATAATACAATTTAAAACGTAGAAGCTTTAATACACTTGTTCTGTAAAATCGTGTAGTAAGTTTTACTTATCCTAAAGTTTTTCATTTGCAAATTGTAACCTTTTAATTGGGTGTATAGGGTTTGGGGTTTTACCTTTCTGTGCTTACTTTCACTTTAATTAATTTTATTAATGTAGTATGATAATTCCGTGCAAAAATGGGGAAATAAAATATTGTTGTCGGCGCAATCGAAATAGACAACTTAATTCTCCTGAAAGAATTATTTCAACAAGCACTCTTGCAGTAAACTTTACTTTTACTACGATTTCTGATTTCTATGTACTTATTTTACTCATTTATTTAAATAGTTAATTACTTGCGCAGTACACTTCTTTTAATTGTCTGGTGACTTTTTTGCATTCACATCAATGAAGGGTGCTATTTGTCCGCATTGTTTATGACCAATCAACACAGGAGAGAACACTCATAATTGCCGTTTGCCACCTCAACTACTAATATCGAGCAAAAGAAAGTCATGGAATAAATGTACTTTAACTTTAAACCACAAAGAAGCATGAAGCATCTCGCATTTATTGCTAACTAACCATCATCACATCACTTGAATGAAAATAAGCTTTTGAAATGTTGGTCAATTTGTGCAAAGTGTAAGGACGTTAAAATTATCTAGACTCAATGTTTACTTCACCGTCATTTACGTTCCCACCGAAAGAATTAAACAAGGAAGAAGCTTTTACCTTAATGAAATATGATGGATCTTTCAGTAGACCTGCGTGTGTAAAGCTGTCAGATTATCATTAAAAATGTTTCGTAACTGTCCGCATTAGGTAAAAAGTAATTTCCTAAAATTTTGAGCAAAGAATTAGTTGTTTTTAAGTACACAAAACACTTGATTGTCTGTTCATATCGAATTTGTCTTTCGTATGTTCAAAACCGCAAAAATGCGTTGGCTTAATTTACGCATTAAACTCTTGACTGCATTGATACCATTGGCATTTGCATTCGTTCCAGAATTTTTTGACAACGAAAACTCAAATTTTTTTGATTACCGTCGACTTTACTCTCATTACCACAAGAACAATTTTCAGTACAACAACAAAGTTTTGACGAACCTGGACGAGTTTCTAAAAATCTTTACCGACTGTCTCATCCACGTAATCAATTATGATGGCGTCGATTTAGCGTTAGATTTACCCATTCCAATTGTCCTTTCCAGATACGATATTGTCGAGGTTGCTTATTTCGTTCAAAGTAGCATATTCCAGAGATTAAGTTCGGTTCACCAGATGTTCAGCTACCGGAAACGAATCTACCCAATTGAGAAGGTTCCGAGGAACATGACTTCTTGGTGCAAAAGAAATTCGCTTGCAAAGCAATGTATGGATATCCCGTACCGAGATATTTCATCCCGAACAAAACCTTGGGTCTGCGAAGCCCATCTTTACTTATTTCCACCGTCAAATTCAATTTTCTATGACTCACCATCAATACTCTCCAAAAACTCAAAGCAGTTTGTTATTCCAGGAGCATTTAAGACTCAGTTTTGGAATGTGAAACTTAAGAAGGATTACTGGTACACTAAAGAACTCACAACGGAAGTTTTTGGGCATAAACTGATAGAATCTCGAGCACGCTATGACATATTTATCGGAAACCCTGTGAAAGAAACTATTGATTCTTGGAAAGTATCCTTAACATGGAATACGGACAAATCAATGGACTTCACGACGACAACGAGAAGGGAACTTTTGGTTCAACCTGTAAAATACATAAAATATTCACGCTTTCTCCGACTTCATTTTTTAAAACTGAACTTAGCAAAGACAATAATTTTGTGTCGATTTTGTGATTCCTTGCACTTACAACAGCAGTTAACGCTTGGGAAGTTGTTTAATTATCCCGACCTCTTGACAAAAATTGATAAGGTGAACCAGCCAGTTGATAATATTATCTACAAATTATGGCCGGTTGCTGATGCAGGATGGGATCTTATTCAAACTGGAACCCCACTACCCAGACTAGAGAGTCGTTTGCACATAACCGAAATTTTCAACCAGACCAACCTGGACAAAATCCGGTGGACGATTGAGTCTCACCTTCTTGGTGAAATATTTAGGAATGCGTCTATCATCTCATTCCCAATGGTCACATGTGCCTCAACTTTGTTTGCATGCCATGATTTCTTTCAACCATTTGTAGCAATTTATCCCATTGGTCGCCACGAGCAAGGACATTTTCATTTCCATCGAAAAGAACTAAAGTTCGTAAGTTGCGGACAGCCATATCGTACCCAATTTGCTTTTAATGAACTCATTGATGTCTTTGACATAAGCATATAGGATATTTGGAATTCTATCAATTGGTATTCTTGGATTCATAACTACCGGAGTTCGAATTCTAAGAAATGCGTTACAAGGAAAGAAGACTAGGTTACGCTTTTGGCACCTCTTTCATTCCCAACTTCTTCCCAATCATATTTCATTTTTTCGTGCGGCTGTCGATCAAGGCGATCCTTTCTTTAAAATTCACGATATACGTTATATAATCACTCTCTGGCTTCTTTCAATACTCATCATTAGCAATGCTTATAAAAATGAAAATATTACTAGGCTCACATTGCCCCGACAGCCAATACCGTTTGATACATTTGACAGTTTGGTCTCCAACGGATTTGATATTTTTACTAGAGGAACAATAGTTGGAGGGTTGACGTCATTCTGGATGGGCAAGATTTCAATATTAGCAGAGCTAGCGCGTCCATTTGTTCCCAAGCAACCAAAAGGTCACACAAGAATTCCTTATCACACCGAGTTAAAAAATTATTTGAATAGTGAGACACACTTTTTGGAGCATATCAAATCAGTTTTTGGTCAATATCATGCAAATAACAAAACAAAGTATTATCTAAAACACACCAAATGGGCGCCCAATTGGTTGGATATATTTTACATTGGTGATGGCTCATGCGACATCTTTGAGAAAGATAATTACTGTGATCCATTGAGATTTTGTAATTACACGGCGTTCATTCTACCAGACACGGAAGCGCATGTAAAATATTACAAAATGAAAAGTAGTGGAGGAGAGAATGCATTCCTGAGCAAGGAAATACTATCAGAGAATAGACATGGTATAGTTTTTAATAGGTGGGTGAGCCCAGTAATACTCCAGCGGTTGCATGGCTTATCCGCTTCTGGGATAATGGACTGGTGGTCAAATTTTACAGTGGATTTTATTCCAAAAATAAGGTTTAATAGTAAATCAATGGGGAAAGCTGAAGCAGCAAAAATGGATGGCAATATTGCCGTTGTGTTTTGCGTTCTTCCTATTGGATTCGTTTTGGCATTATTTGGTTTTGTTATGGAATTGGTTCGTAACGCTCCATCTAGACCTATTCGTTTGAACAGACGTTATTTGCAAATACTAAAGTGTTGTCCCAAGCACAAGGTGATTTGCATGGTAAAAAAATAAAACGTATAAGCAGTGCTAATTATATTAAATGCTTTTAAAAACTAATAATTAATTTGCAGGCAACTAGGTAAAAGAAGTACCGTATTTCTTATATGTACACATACATACACTGAATTTTTTAATCGATTAACATTACACACTTTACTTGTAATTTATAAGTGCCATAAACTACTTATATGATTGCAACTTGCACGGCTTCTCTGCTTCTTTTCTAAAAAATGTTTAAGGCAGCTTCGCAGCTTTTCCACAAGAAAGCTAAACGGAAAGTGAAGATAAGCCCTACTTATATCTCTTTTGCATTTTCTAACCTTGAGAGGTATGATAAATAATTCTGTTTGGCGAATAAAAAAACATATGACACGGAGAGGAATTCTTATGACAGTAAGCCGGCAAATTAAATTCATTCTCTATTTTCAGAATCAGAACCAATATTGAGTCGTCATTGCTCTCGTTTGCATTGGACACAATAATTGTTTTACATTTCATTTGCAAATACAAATGCAATTATGCAAATGTAATGTGGTTTTCTCATAGTTCAATAAACTAATTACGCAAATTACTTGTACATTGTAATCTTATTTGATATGCCTGTACTGTTAAAATCAAATTAATTCTTAGTTGGATACGCTTTCTCTATGTGCAATTCAAATTACTCAACATTCACAAATATTTCTAAAAAATTACAACATGGATCCACAAAAATGTTCTTCTTCAAACGACAAAGTGAAGAGTACTTTTCAAAACCAGTTTAACAAAATAGCAATAATTGGGCGAGTTTTAGGAACATTTCCAGTCACTAATTTTTACACCAACTCGCCGTATTTCAAATTCAAGTGGCACAACATCATTACTTATTATTCCGTTTTTGTTGTAATAGTAATGTCAATTGTCTTGATCCAACCAACATATTACTATGTGGTTGAGGTAGTAAATTTCTTTAGGAAATCAGCACCATCAACTGATATGTTTGCTTTGAGACTGTTTATCTCATCCTTAGCTGCAATCAGATTTTGCGGTCCAATATTATCAATGGCGACGACACATTGTCTATTAAAGTTAGTCCGGAAAATTATTGATTACGACCACGAATTCAATACTTGGGCATCATGTGCCCTTTTCGACAGACATGTAGCTATTCTAATCCTTGGAACCCTTTTAAATATTTTTTCGAGTTGGTACGTCTCCAAATCCAGTTTTGAACCCCTCTTTGAAAAGTACAAAGACAAAATGTACATTTTCAAGTTCGGCCCAAGAAATATGTTATTTCAGAGCTTCATTACAAATCTCCCACATTTTTATGGAGAAACAGCGGTAACAATTATTATAATTTGTATGTTATTTCTTACAAATGCGATTAAATGTAGAGTTCTCGAGTTACAAAATTGCATGAAAGTTTTTAGAAGTGTTCCCATGCCAGCCGTTGATAATAATAGTAGTAGTCTTAACCCCAAATTATTTAAATTGAATATACGTTTCATCTCTTCTCAATCATCGAGCTGTTGCCGAAAGCTTTTATTTATTACCCGAATCATCAATGATTTTAACGATGTTTTTGGAGCATTCCTGGTATGCTTTAACGTGTTGTCTATGGTACTTCTTGTTACTGCTACATATCTACTGATCATGTGGCTCGTTGATTTGCCAGTGGATCATGTTTACGTCAGTAGTGAAATTTCGGATTCAAATATTGTAAGTACTGACGCTGCCTTGGGAGTATTGTCTGCAGGCATACTATTTACGGTCTTTAGATTAATCATACTTATTGGAATAGGAGAACGGATGCTTTCGTCGGTAAGAGAAAGTCTTTTGGTAAACACCTTTTGGAGAAAAAAAATGAATTTGAATTGTAATACTTTCAAAAATTAGGGACAAGCATTACAGGAAACAATTTCATCAATCGACACTGGACCATTCTCAAACGAGATAGCTAGAAAATTTACTGATATACGGTCAATTATGCAAAATGCTGGCTTCAAGATATCTGCTTGTGGATTTTTCAGTATCGACAAAAAGCTGGTTACCTCCGTAAGAACGTGTTTGGAATTATTGATATATTAGAATACATATGGTTTTCAAAGTTTAACTTATTACATTTCCCAAGAGTTTTGGACACATTGCTACATTTATTGTAGTACTTTCACAGTTTCGGATGGCTGAGCCTTCCCTACGTGACTGAACAAGTGAAAACTGCAGGTAAGTATAGTTAATACTAAAATAGCTTGAAAAATTCGTAAATGCGGATGTTGGAATATGGGTATCAGATTTTAAAGTCCTAGATGCGCGCAATCAAAGAAAGACCTCTACCCTCGATCCCGGTCTTCAATATTACTGATAAATGGATTTTTAGTGGTCATTACACATACGATTAATCGTTACCAGCCGCAGTAAGTCCTATGCAGTTACAATAACTCGAGTCAAATTCTTGCTGCGGAAAATCAAACAATGTAGGAGCCAGAAATGTGAAAAATGCTTGATTTGCTTTTGTTCAAAGACACCATTTCTTGTAAGATAGCAATTACAGTGCTTAAATTATTAAATCATAATTGTAAGGTATTAAATCTACCAGAACTAAAAGTACACTTAATATATGAAACGAACAACCGAATAAAATATTAATTTATACCCAAATAAAAAAAATCGTTCTCCGCTTTTAATAACGCAAGCGTGGGATTTGATGTGGGCAAGCATTTCAAAGAGTAGTAAAGCATTTTACTGCTTGGCTTACACCATAAATGCGGCCACTTTACCGTGAGTTTACGTTAATTTTTTATTGCAAAAATGAATTTCTGGCTCGCTATCTGAAGACCGCACTTGGTTACTTACATATTCCTCCTACGCGGCAACGAGCAAGCCTGTCAGTCAAAAACAGTATTTAGCATGATCGCAATTAAAATACTTTAATATGTGTAAGTATAAGCCAAACGAAAGTAAAAAAAAATTTTTTTGAACTTTTTCTCCTACACTGCTTTACTGCTGGTAATGAGAAGTTGTTTTTCACAAGAAACGTTTGCATTACTAATATTTCATGCCATAATTTAGGTAAGCTACTCCGCTTAAATGTTTTTGAGATAGAATGTCAATGAAAGTCAAATGCCAAGCTGGCTGCTTTGAATAATAAAAGTACTTTGGAACTGGATCCAAATACTTCCTCTAACTTTCTCGAGGTCCCCATAAGTAAGTACTTTGGAAATAATATGGATATTAATGCAGCTGTCAATCTGCTCTCGATCGTATAAATGACTTGATAAGTCAGATGCCCAGGACCATGAGTGCCTAACAGTATAATTCAACGGACAGAAATACATTGATTGAGGGATCTACTGGTGTAAACCGATTTTCCGTCATTTAGCATTTAAATAGTGTTATCTCGCCTTCCATTTTACTTCATTTTTGCTGGAGCTCATATGTAAAATGTCATAATTTATGCCCAAGTAGATTTCACGTTTAAATGTCGGTCCCTAATATGTAAGATACGATGCATTATTCAGGAACTCTTTTTTGAATCGTTCCGAATATAAAATCATGGATAATTAACACTAAATAGTTTCCACAAGTTGGTGGCCTGATATGTGTTAGTTACGGAATCTGACGGTTGGTGGAAATAAATATTTAAACAAAAGCAAAAAAACTGTCATGTTGTCAACAACTCAATCAGTTTGCATAAATAAACATACTTGGCTTTCATTCTCAGATACGGGCAGTAGAGTTTCATTTTGTCATGAGCATGTAAAGCATAATCCATAAAATGTTAGCAGAAAACTTTCCTTTATTTTTGCGATATTGTAGATGGGTAACTTTCCTCGGAAGCTTTCCATTCTACTTCAATGGAAACATTATGGTTTTGAAGACAGGATATCTCAAAAGGAATTACATCATTCGTATAATTTACTTCTATATTTTTGCAACCACGTTTTTACTACAAATTGGGTACAATTTTCATCATAGGCAGGTTGAATTCAGTGAGGAAACCAAAGGACGTCGGAACGGAATTGTTGGATATGGATTTGTTGCTCAAACTTACGTCATGTTCAGTGTTTATTTTGTAACAAAACGACCAGATGCATTCGTTCTGTACATCAATGAACATATTAAATGTGTAAAGATATTTGCAAGGTCAAATGGTAAGCTTACCTATTTTAAAACTTTTTTTGTCATAAAAAATATTTAATAAAAATATGATTTAAATTTTGCTTCCTTCTTCAGAAAAAAGATCATTTATTGAAAGAGCCAATCAAATCTTTGGTCACATTTTCTTCTGGACTATGTTCATTCGGCCCTTGACATTTGTAATCAGTAACCATCGTCATGATCCATTGAAATCAACATTTTTTGGATACTGGATGATTCAGTCAGACTGCCTGAAAATGGGTTCATATTTGGGAAAGATAAAGCTTGCTCTACTATACGGAATCAATATTTATTTTTGGGCGTTTAGCATTAGCATTACTTTATTTCTAATGACGGTTCTTCAAATTCAATGTCAAATGAGCTTGAATGGCTACATGAAACGTACGTGGAAATTGGAATTTTTCACATGTATTCATACCAGAATGAATCTATTGAAACAAATTGAAAAAGCAGTTGTCAAGACAAGAAATATTCAACTGTTGACAAAGTTAAATAATGAAGTGTTGAAAGGAATCTTGGCATGTGACATTGTCCTGTACATCACACTTCTTTCATTTGCGATGTTCACGATGGTTACCATGCCCTGGTCGTTGGGCAACCTGCTTCAATGCATTGGCTTTCTCCATATTACCTTGAATTTCGTCGCACTGACTTTAGTTCATTTAGGCGGAATGGCAAAAATATTGCAGGAATGGAATAAATGTCGTCAGAACATTAAACGAATTTTCGAAAAAGGAAGGGGTATAATCAACCGAAATGATATCAAGTGGGGAAGGAGAGTTTTGAAATCATTTTCCGAAATCAAGGTTGAATTTGGCAGCAGAAATTTTATTGATTCTCTCACTCCCTTAAATTCGTTAGATATGTCGAATGACTTACTTGTAAATCTCCTGCTAATGAGAAGGACATAACAAGTGACTTGTTGTTTTCTTTTCAATCCATCGATTTAAGTAATTTTTATTTAAACTTGTTAGCGTTGAGTTACTACCAGCTATTATCTAGCAATACCTAACAATGGTCAGCTTAGAAAGCATGACTACAAATTAAACATTACGTAATTATGTGTGAACTTTTAATCATTTTAACGGCATTTAATTCTGTCACAAGCTCAATTCTACTGGGAATTCAAATGACCAAACATTACTATATTCTATGCATAGTCAGCAACCTGAACATGGATTAACACGTACAAACTTTTACCAAGTTTTCCAGCAAGTAACTGGCTCCACTTTTCTGACATTTTTGAACATCGCTATTGTCATATGTCATTTCATAAACAACAACTACCTCCCTTAACTGATTATACGGCGGATCACATTACAGTCTAGTAGTACAGCGAACAAGCATTGTCTGAAAATACTTATGACTCTGGCTTGACAGATTTTAATGTATTTGTCTTTGAAACAAAAAAATTAATCAATAAATAATACTGCAATAGAAAATTCATAAGTTTTTTAAACCACACGTGGGCTTTGATGCTAGGAACCCTTTAAATGAAGAGCTAAATATTTTAGTGTTTAGCTTAATTTTTCAATGAGTGGGTGTTTATCGCGGGTTTACTTAATTTTTTTATCGCAAAACAAAATTCTTGGCTCGCAACCTGAGAACCAGACTTTCATGCTTACGACTTCCACGTTTGCGCAGAAGTTGCGGTCATGTTTTTGTAATAAACATATATGCGATTAAAGACTTGCGTGGGAGACTTGTTGCTTACGTACTTCTTTTTGGAGACAGATATTGTTAATATTAAGAAGTTGTTTTTCATCAAAAAGTTACATTAAGTATTTCATTCCTGAATTGAGGCGAGCTACTCCACGTGCATGCTCATTCAAATGGAATCTTAATGAAACTTACAAGCCAACTGACATCTTAGAATAGTAAATGTACATTCAACATAGCTCAAAGTATTTCTTTGCCTCCACGTTGGAATTATATAGATGATGATGCAACCTTCATCCAGTTCTTTAGGACTTTCCTACAGGTTTAGATTCTCTCCCTGAATACTCAATATAGATAAATAGATATATTATGGAGAATTTGTTTTTGAGTTGTTGCGAGTATAAAATTCTAAATGAAGATCGAAAAATTGTTTTCACAAGTTGCTGTTCTGATATTTTTTGTGAATTTCCAGACTAAAATAAGACGGTCGTTGTCAGTAAATACTTAATAAAAAAGCAAAACACATTCAGTCAACAACTCAATGCGTTTGCATAAATAAACAAGCCTGGTTTTCATTCTTAAATATGGCCTTTGTCTTACTTTGATACTTTGTCAAAAGCATACAAAACTTAATCAACAAAATGTTAGCGGAAAACTTTGCCGCGATTTGTTGTAACAGTAATGTCAATTGTGTTGATCCAACCAACATATTACTATGTGGTTGAGGTAGTAAATTTCTTTGGGACATCTGCACCGTCAACTGACATTTTTGCATTGAGGCTGTTTATTTCATCCTTAGCTGCAATCAGATTTTGTGGTCCAATATTATCAGTGGCAACGACAGATTGTCTATTAAAGTTAGTTCGGAAAATTATTGATTATGACCACGAATTCAATACTTGGACAACATGTGCCCTTTTTGATAGACATGTCGCTATCCTAATTCTCGGAACGCTCTCAAACCTGGTTTTCATTCTTAAATATGGCCTTTGTCTTACTTTGATACTTTGTCAAAAGCATACAAAACTTAATCAACAAAATGTTAGCGGAAAACTTTGCCGCGATATTGTAAATGCATTACTTTCAACGGATGCTTCCCATTCCATTTCAATGGAAAATGTATGGTTTTGAAAACGGGACATCTTAAACAAAATTATATCATATGAATAATTTGCTTCCAAAGTGTGAAATAAGACTTCTGGGACTAAGTTTGACAATTTTTTGTAATTTTAATTTACAAAAATTTTACTTTCCAAATGTATGGTTTTGTTTGCCTTGATTTCTAGTTTACGACGATATATACATTACTGAAATTGTTGTTCAATTTTAAAACGTAATACCAAAAGTATTGCAGTACAGATAAATCAGAACTTTCTTCCCATTGCTAGTTGCATACTAAACTCATTTTCTTCGAGGGTATGTAATTGCCTTGGTCCTATTGATCTGATCTGTACGAATTACCACCGTAGTATCGTTTTCATCTGACCGTATTTTTTTGGCTCCCATTGCTAATAGAAACGGTTACTTAATAAATTGTCGGAAAGTTATAGCAGAGCAGGAATCATTTTGTCATTACCTAATTGAAATCCATGTATTTTATAAAGAGCAGATTGACAGTCACAATAAATTCTAATATAATTCCAACGCATGAGATATTAGAGAGCATATTTAAGTCCAGATTCAATGTGCATTTATTATTCGGAGATATTGGTTTGGCTTCGAATTTTCATTCATATTCTATTCAAATGAACTTGCACGTGGAGCACATGGCCTTAATCCACGTGTACAATACTTACTGTAAACTTTCTTTGTGAAAAACAACTTTTTAATACTCAATATTGCTGCCTAGGATAGGATTGTAAACAATATTTTTTTGACTTTAGTTCAAATAAGAGTTACTCTCTATCAAAACTTTAATTTCATGCATGTTTATTTCAAAGACATGACATGAATTAGATTCAATGAAGCGAGCTAACACCAGTAGCAAACAAGCTTACAGAACAATATATCGTCACCAGTAAATGCATTTGCAATTGATTTTTTTTAATTCATGAATTTTGGTGTATTTGTAATTAGTGCTGATAAGCAGCGATAACGACGTAGCTGAACGCTGAAAGCGTTAACACCGCAGCGAAAAAGTTGTCCCCAGAATAATGCTTCAATATTTGCCAAATCCCTTGGCTGTCAAAGAAAATAGCTCCTTGCACTTGAATCCACGAATTTTGCGCATAAAGAGCCTTAGTTACAACATGTTTGAATGAAAAGAGCTTCAAGAGACCTGTTGAATGAGATGTTACATGCCATGTTC
>JAHZMX010005476.1:0-22367 GCA_027743895.1 Seira musarum
CACTCACATGAACAAAGTATGACCGCGTCTGTTCTTAACAGTCAGGATAAGAATTTTCACTGCACAAATGTACTACATTGGCTAGCAAGAATTCTGTTCCGCTCATTCTCATCTTTCTTTCACGCAATAGTCACATTTAGCTTGCCTGTCTGGGTGTACTCAATTTCCGATTTACAGAGTGGGTGAAAGTCGGTGAATTGCTCACTCTATATGGCCTATGCTAATGTTTATGTTGAAAACTATTTCAAAGGTATTAAGAAAAAAGGCATGTGTGATACAAGGTCGAGGAGGCCATACTAAGCTTGTAGATGGATATGCTTTCTTCTGTGACATATCGTAGAAAGAAAATAGTAAGTAGGAGGAAGAGAAAAGAAATTGGGCAGGTAAAAATGTTAAGGATACGGGCGTTGAAGGGTATAGTACAAAAGTATGGTCATCGTTTTGCCGTAGTTAGATGAAAGAAGGCCATGAAAAAATTATGTCCGTGCACATGAATTAGCAGTTACGAATTGTAAAACGTATGCATGCAAATTGTTGTGATATTAAATCGCAATACTGACTTGAGGAAATAATATTGTTTGAGTAACAAGGGAGGATCATTAAGTTAAAATAATTTTTATTGACGTTTTTACATCGTGCATTCAAAATTATTTGATGTGGTTTTAAACTAGCACAGATTAATACAGATTGAGTAATAATCTTTATAGATGGCTTTGCGACTGAAGTATAGGTAAAGACATTGATTCATAGAGACTTAGTTAATCTAAATATTTTTTTAAATTGTTTTCCACGTTAACACTCAGGTATGCATTAACATTTTTGCAGATTTTCCCAATTATTTCCAAAAACTAGTAAGTAGTTATTAGTTTAAATTGATAATGTGTAATCATGTGCAATAAGTAAAACTAAGCATTACGTTGGCTAATGAGTTCACAACTAGTAACTTTAAAATAAAACTAAACACTTTGGATTATATTCCTTGCTAAAAAAATCATATTGAGACGTCAATCTCCTAAATATTCAATTCTCAGTAAATAAAATAAAATAGATCTAGGCTTGGGTTCTAAGCAATTTTCTGTTCATATTCACAATCACAAGTGCAAATAATCTCCATACGATGAGTAGGACTGTCTCCACATTTGTAGATATAAAGGCATTGACATCATCAGTGTCACTCGCATTTTCTCCCCAGAGTATAGTAGTAGAAATCAACAGAAATATTTTAAGAAAAACAAGAAGAATGGAGAAGCAATCATAGCCATACAAGAAGTTGGGCAGCGAACAGCAACTAAAAATCCTCTGGAAATAGAACAAAAATTATTTCTAAGCTTGATCCGATGTTTTCTTTGAAACTTCTTTTATCTAATATCTTTTACCGTGAACATCCGGAGAAGCAGGAGGACGCCCATTGTTGCCTGAAAAAGGTACGACAATGCAATTGATGCACTCGTAATGCTTCCGTCCTTCCCATTTTGAAGCCCACCATTCAAAAGACTAGGATAGATATTCAAATATCCACACCCAAGCGCCACAATGGGTGCAAACTAAAATAAAAAAATAGACAGGTTATATAGTAAAAAAAACGTTGAAAATCAAACTTTTGTATACGGTTTACTTTTGCAAATTTTTCTCACCGTGTCAATGCTGGAAACAATATAAAGCCCAACATATGGGTTGGCTGTCTGACCATTGGCAATGTCAGGGCCCTCTAGCTGCATTGGTAAAGGACCAATAACGACATTTCCCTCTCTTTCGTTGTTCACATCTCGGGGGAACATGTCCACATGAACTTCACCTTCATTGTCAATCCAACGTGTTGGAAATGGAATTTCATAATGACTTTCCGCGGCGTGCCCCATAGTTCAAACCTGAAAATTTAATTAAATGGTTTACTTTACACTATATATAATTCATGAAAAATTTTTCAGAAAGGAAAAGCTGGGTAGAGGACGATGTGTGTGTGAGGTGCTGCCAGGTGTTACTTCTATGAGAGCAAGGGAGAAAGTGATTGTGATTTTGTAAGGAGCAGGGTATTTTTCTCATGCAAGCACCCTTGAATTAACTGATTTCCACCACGAAACAAGGCGGTGATGAGACAATGTCCCTGCAATAGAAGTGATAGGAAAATGGCCACGCAATGGAAGTGATTTATATCCTTTTAAAGCCCGGAGCTCCCTGTTAATGAACAAGAGATAGACACTTCGGGAAAAGAATGGTTAATTAAAATCTGTGAACCTTTGACGTTGTAGTTCGTCCCTTTTATTGTTTTCAACATTGCGCAAAATCTTTATTTTTTATAACTCAAGGAGTTGAGCTGGAAAAAACAAGTAAGCTATTGAAAATTTCCGCCTGCAAGATGATTTAAGAAAAAAACGTTCGCATTTCATTTTCCATCGGAACTTTTTGAGAGGGCAGGTAGAATTAGTAAAGCAGGTTAGGTCAGGTTCTCGAGTTTTGGACTACCCTAAAGAAATTAAATCCAAAATCGAAAGTTATCATTGGTTTCCCAGCAAATTGTGTTTTAGTTGACAACCCTTTCCTTGTGAAAACATCTAGAAAGAATTACACGAAAAAATTATACAGGGTATTTTTGCTACGTTGTCATAGTCATAATATAAAGGAAGTACAAAGCAGGTTGTTTGACAAAAATATGCATGAAAGATAGGAGAAGAAAGAAAGAAAATAATAACTTTGGATTCCATTTAGCAAAATGGCTTGTGGTTTATCATTTCCCTAAGTTAGTAAGAAAAATTGAAAATGAGAAGAGCAAACTGAAAGTTAGCTATGCAATGGCTGCAGAGAATATCGGAAAAGCATTGTGGTTGTGTTAGTTTATCCCATGTTAGTTTTGTCCCGCTTTACCCCGAGTTTGTTCCTCTCACTACGTAAAAATGGGTGGTATAAGCAAAAACAGACTTTTATGTGAATAAAAGTGAATTCTAACGTGAAGGATTGTATTACACATAAAAGGCCTATCCAGCATCACATTTTGGCCATAATATGACCTTTTATATGAATATCGAAACATGTATAACTAATTTTTTTTCTATATTCGCCGTCAGAGGGAATTCAAATAAACATTCTTCTTATGTCAACAATAAGTTGTTCCTGATAGAGTTTAAGTTTTATTTTTTGAATATTATTTATTTCCTTTACCAATCATGCACATATCTACAGTTCAATAATTTTTATATTTTTATTTTTAACTATTAAGCTAACTAAGTATTCATAATAACTTCAATGTTTGAGGAAAAAACTCAAGGAAAGGTGATTTATATTTACAATAATATTTTGCTCATGTGGTTTCTGTATATAACAACGCAGACAAGTTTTTGTGTGTTCTATACATCAAGTTTTCACTAAAACCATGAAGTAATTCAAATCAGGAGTAAAACATTTACAAAAAATTATCCAAAAATTATTCTATACTTAAGGTAACCTAAGTAAATATGTCATTGCAAGTGTGCACTACAGAAAATTGAGGCAACTTTAGAATATTCATAATTAAATTTTCTTTTTATTCTCTACTAACTAATATTAACTAGCTTGAACAAATTTTTGTTTGCATCCAAGATGGATAAACTAGTTTCCAACTACATCTGGTATGACATGTTCCACATGCTAGAAACATTCATTATTTTTACGCGTGGTTTCCATAAGCCTTCCGGATTTTTTCCACCACCAAGAAAATTGCAATTCTCAGGGAGAGAAGTACCGCAGCTTGGAAGAAAATGACAGGATTGAATCCTTCACCAGTTGCAGAGTTCTTTCCGAATAGTAGTGGAGTAACCAAGACAAACGCTAGAAGTCCAGCAACCACGACGGAGAGAATTTGATACACAAGCAAGCATCTGGGCAATGAAGAGTTGCAGTAGATTCTCTTTAATAAATTTCCACAAATTAAAAAAATCAAAAGCTTTGTAAGAAATCGCCGTATAAGAAAAACATTTGTACATTTCGAGATTAGTTCTTCTTGTCCAACTGAAATTCTGTCTTACCTCCAATGCTTTGAGAAGCAAGATTGTACCCATCGCAATCTGAAGTATGTGTGCCATTGCAATGAACGAGAACATCAAGTTTGCGTTCTCCATTTTTTCTGATGGTGTCTGCAAATGTAGGTTCGCCTGCAGAAAGAACATCATTCCTGGAACTCCAATGGGTGCAGCCTAAAATTAAGAGAAAGGTTCATCCATGAAAGGGTTACCTAGGTATTATTTCCATTGCTTATCTTGGTTCTCTAAAAGACATTTTACAATATCAACAATGGATATTAATCCAAGAATGTTATGCGGTCCTTCCGGTTGGCTTCTGTAACCGTCACGGCCGGCCAAACTTCCAGCATTCACCCCAGTGCCGGAGAGTTCAGGTTGAATTTCGGGTAGACCGGTTTCTACGTCACCTTCGCTGGTTATTTCTTCTGCATTAGAGTCGGGCGAGTCTAAAGAAGCTCTTGCGCGACATTTTTTTACTTGAACAGTTCCGTAGGTGGTGAAGAACTCCATCATTGGAATACAAGCTGCTTTCTGCAGAAGTTCAGCGCTTAACGAAAGCTTCCCAAAAATTAGTCTGTGAAGAAAAAAAATGAAAAGCAATTACAAGAAAAAATTATCTCTAGCCACTTTCTCTCAAGAAAGGAGGATAGGGAATGGATCAAGTCTTCATGATAGCGTTGGTTTTTATTCACATGACCCAACCTTTAGTACCCACACAATCCTAACAAGGAGGACTGGAGAATGTAGTACAAAAAAGGGGAGTGAAAGGAAGAGTGAAGCTTTCGTTTTTTCGCACGTTAAAGCTGTCTGTGGCGCATGGTAAGACGATGAAATGGATGATAATGTTTTCTCTAGGATTCTAATCGCTCTGTATATGGGGCGTATGGATATATGAAAGGCTTTAGATAGGTATACACATATTGCTTTTCCCCAAGTCTTTAGAAATGTATCTTGGCATTGTAAAAAATTAATAGTGCATCAGAAAAACGTTTTACAATCGGAACAAAGCGTAAAAATGGAAAATTACTTAGAGACAGACCATGACTTTGCAATCCTCGTGAAATTAAATATAAAGTTATGCTTCAGTAGTAGCACTGCACGATTTTTATAATCCAACAAGAGAGTTTATACTAGGTATATAATTGGCAGGTTTACAATTATTTTCTTTGGACTACAATTATTTTATGTTTCCACAAAACAAGTTTTGGGGTCAAGCCAAACTTGCAGATGTTTGAACCAAGAATAATGAAATTAGCATAATTTGCATTTCATTTTCAAAAACTATAAAAACTGAAGGATGAAAAACCCATATCCTTAGAATAACAGGCGATACGAAATAAACTAGATCAGGAAATTCGGCTGAAAACGTCATAAGTAAGTAGGTTACCTCTTGACGGTAGTACGTTTCAAAGAACTTGCGAAGACTCAGACCGGTTTGGCATAATTTTAAGGTTACTCTTTCATGTGTGATAGAGTACGTCATACGTTGGTATGTTTCTATCAAGCTTTTTAAATTGTCTTGACTTGGTGTAGCGATACACAATTCAGGCCAACGTAATTCCCTTTTTTGTCCTTATAGTATTATCTTATTTCATGCTGGGAGCAAACAATATTGAATCAAGTACGCAATTAAGTTCCAAAGATCAAGAAAAGGAAAGAAAAATGCCCTTTCGCCAGCTACATTTTCTCTTTTTCTAAGAAGTTCTTGTCGCCACCCTTTTCTCCTGAACAAGAGAGGAAGAAATATTACTTTTTTATTCGGACTCAAGTACAAAGGTACGGGGTAAGCAGCATAAAAACGTGAAAATGCTTAAGTTTCTGATTTTTTTCTTCTGCGAAGCATTTCTCCGTTTTCCCGCTTTTCTCGTTACATGAGCCGTGGGTACGCTTGCAAAAGCTCATTTCTAGGGATCCTACGATGACGTGATAAAAATTAAATCATGTAATCGTCTTTTTTCTTATTCTTACTTCTTCCAATATTAGTATAGCGCGATAACTTATTGTTGCTGATAAAAAATTGAGTTCTACATTATAGCAATTTTCTAAAGACCTAATAGTAAGTCGCAGCTAGCAATTTGGGTATAGTACATATCAAACGGAAGAGCTTTAATGTAATTAAAATGCAATTACAAGTTTTGATGGGACTTCAAATTGGTATTTGTTTGCATGGGATTGTTGGGTGTAATCCGTAGACTGGGCGTGTTATTAATACATAATGAGTTCTCATTAAGTAGAACAAAGGTTGCTAAAAAACTCTGTTGGCAAAAACGATAGTGAAAATGCTTGTTTTTGCAGGTTTGACCTACACCATTTCGAAATATTTTATCAGACAATGAATACAGCGCAGCAGTGCCAGGAGTTTCAACCTTAAAATAGCCCATGCCTTGTTCCGTATCAAAAACTAGGATCTGATGTCAAGAATCCGGTAGTTTTTTCGTGGAATAATATTTTTGCCTTGCGTTAAATGATAAAGCAGTTCAAATGTCATGTTGCAAATGTATTGACTTCCATAATATTTTTATATAACATTTAAAATTTGAGTAGGAGTCATTTAATTAAGCCTTGATTTGCACTTAATTCAACTTAGGATGAATGATCAAATTCCTGATTTAAATTTGAGTAGATTGTATGAAAAGATCAAGCAAGGAATGAAAACGCATTACTCAAGCTGTAAATAAGGGTTCCAGTAAATCACGTTCTTTCATAACGCTTTCACCTTTTCAGGTCTTTGTGAGCATAAAAAGGAAACCCCTAAAATTGACGCAAACCTCCATCGAAGAAATGTTTTTGTTCAGGTTTTAAGGAAGTCCTCTAGAGAAAAAAGATTGTATTTACAATTTCCATTAACGGCGAACCACGATTTGTCGTTTGTCGTGTATTATCTCCCCTAGTCCTATAAATAAAACATTTTATCATACTCGTTCGCTAGTAAAACCGGAATAAAGGTTATTCGATTGCAGTTGTAGAAGTTGTGGCGTTAGGATTAGAACAAGCGGACAGATACTCAGAGTATTAAACTCAGGTGTGACCAGGTTATTGCGACAATTCCGACTCAGGTTAACTCAAATATGTCCATCACATGTCCTAAAGAAAGAGAGTGATTCCATTTGTTCGTTTTTTCTACCTTTGCGGATGTCTTTCATCAACCGTAGCCTCAAGTTTTTATTTTCTGATATAGATGCGCTTGCTTTTGAGAAGCGATTCTCAAATATCCACAGTTCAAGAGAAAGAAAGTGGAAGGATCATAAGGAAGCCAATATTATTATTTCTTTGATTTTTATTTTAACATTGGCATCAACGTATTTGTGCTTGTTGTCTTCATTTTTGTATTTGTGCAACCCCTAATGATTACATGTAAAGAAATAAAACGATCGGAGTAATGGAGATTATCCATATCATGATGCAAAATTAAGGTATTTTATATAAGAGTGTAAGACCAAGGAAGAAAATGAAGCTTTGCGAAATCCTGTGCACATTTTTTTTTAAATAAGAAACATTTTACATTTGAATGGAATGGGTCAATGCTTGATTGTTTACACGCCACACTCAACGAGAAGTAGGCCGTAATTCTACAGCATCCTTCCTTTACTTTTGATACCAGAACTACTATTATCGAGTGGAACAGTATTAATTCAAGCAGGCGAGAAAGAAAAGGGAGAAAGTCTTTCATTTCTCGTTTTTCTCTGTTGTCGTTCGCCGTGTAAATGTTTTTCCGCTCATGCACTTCATTTTTGTATTTGTGTAACCCCTAATGATTACATTTAAAGAAATAAAACGATCGGAGTAATGGAGATAATCCATATCATGATGCAAAATTAAGGTATTTTATATAAGAGTGTAAGACCAAGGAAGAAAATGAAGCTTTGCGAAATCCTGTGCACATTTTTTTTAAATAAGAAACATTTTACATTTGAATGGAATGGGTCAATGCATGATTGTTTACACGCCACACTCAACGAGAAGTAGACCGTAATTCTACTGCATCCTTCCTTTACTTTTGATACCAGAACTACTATTATCGAGTGGAATTAATTCAAGCAGGTGAGAAAGAAAAGGGAGAAAGTCTTTCATTTCTCGTTTTTCTCTGTTGTCGTTCGCCGTGTAAATGTTTTTCCGCTCATGCCTTTGTGTGGATTGTGTTGTGAGAAGCCACTAAAAGTTCCCTGTAGACATTTTTGTCTTCTCTTTCCCCTTCCCTGATAATATTTTTTTTTTCATTTTCTTCACTTTGTTAACCAATGCTGAGAGTGAGCAGGCATTAATTACGTTTGTCTACGATGTAAAAACTTTTTAGTTTATCGTCCAGATTAGTTTAACCTGACCATTGATCTCCAGATAAAGATTACTACAAGTCGCAGAGTGTCAGGTCTCCAGGAAGACTTTCAATGACCACAATGAAATTGTCCGATCTTATGTCTTTTATAAGGTGACGTAAAATAGCGTATTTGTAATAATTATGGCCATTTGACATCCCCTCTCTTTCACTCTAACGGTTTATTGATAATTTTTAAGGAATTGAGTAAATGAGAGAATTGTTGCTTACTCTTTTGACGCAGATCAGAGCCTAAGTCCTAGATGTTATATTTGAACGAATTAAAATGACTTTGCTTAATTATTCTTATTAATGATTAACTAGGATAAAGGTTTATACAATGTTCAAATACCGCTTCTGACCTAGTAGGTCATAAAGACTACTACTAAACTAAGGTAGTAAGACATTTACGTATTGTTTAGCTGGCGAAATTGACTGCGGTTTTTTATTACTAGTGCGGCTTTTCTGGCGCTCTGACAGAAAATATGGAGGTGCAATGGGTTATTAACTTGATGCAATAAAACCGCATGCTCCATCCTCCTCCTACTTTTTTTCTACTTGACCTTTATGAATGCAGATGTGTTCTGTATACACGACAGTAAAATCATGAAAATAAAATTACGTTTTACTCAAATTAAATTAGTGTCACTACGTGAAAGCTTTCCAATTTTTGTGACTTTAAGTAGACATGTTTTCATGTGAAATACGGTATTATGCTCAGCTCTGCCAATTTTATGGTATTTCTAGCCCTTCTAGCATAACGTGGAAAAAAAGAAAAACAATAACTCATACGACACGGATTTGTTCCTAGGTCTCCCGTCTTTGACATTACTTTTACTTTCACAAGTATGTTTACACAAAGACAAAAAAGTTGAAATGACGCAATGCCCCACAATTTCTGTAATATTGCATTAAGGATTTGTAGAAAGAAGTCCCTTACGCTGTGAGACACGTAATTAATTTCAGAGAACTAAATTGTACTTATGAAATCAGCATATTCGGTTTTGGATTTTTGCAGTAACACAATTATCATAATCTAGGTCCAAAGGAGTGATTTTGGTCAATTCTATCAATCTGATTCTGATTCTTCCAATTGCTCAATAAGCAGGGAAGTAAAAGCCATGCGAAAAAAAGATAAAAGGTGAAGTTCCTCACCCTCCTTTTTAAGGTAGATACCGCTTTGCTGAATACAAACCTTAATAGTGTGTGCATACAACACCATTATTACGGCTCATTATCGCCGTCTCATTGCATTAACAATGGTCGGTTTACAACAACTGAGAAAAAAAAACGATTTCCACAATCACGCCTAGGTAATATGGCATTGTGCGAGATTGGTACGGAATTATAGGAAGTACCGTAAAGTGTAAGCGTAGATTCAAAAAGTGAAGGACATGAAAAACCGACATTTAAAAAAACTATAACTTTCCCTAAAAATATTCGGGAGGAGAAAGCTGTAAAAAACGATCGTTAACGAAGATGATGCTGTGTGTAAAGCACGAATTATCTGTTCGTTTTTGCATTCTTCTATCATATTTTGAACTAGGCAATACTATCAAAAAAGGAAAACATTTTAATATCATATCAGGCAGATAAAGAGGGAGAAACTGTCACCTACCGTGCGTTTTCTTGTTGTAAGCTGTTTTTGTCCACATAAATACTTGATAAACTTTCTTTCAAAGGATATCATACTTTTTAACAAGCTAGAAAAATAATTTGTGCGATGCTTTAAAACAAGCAAACATTACGAAAGTCAAAAAAAAGAAGATTGAAATTAAGTTTAGGACCTAGATCCCAGCTTTATAATTAAAATCTTAGTCATACCTAAATGCCACGCCCAGGAAAAATCTGTATTGCTATCGCGAATGGCATGTTATCCCAAGGGAAAAACGGAACATATAAATAGGTTAAACTAATTTACACGCTCATTCTAGTTCATCTGGGCTGCCAAGCCTCCATCGAATGTAAGTGTAGAAATAAATACCTAAACAAGCAGTCTCATAAGAACTGTGTCTTATGACATCATCAATAATGACGTAAGCCATCTAAACTGTCGGTGTGCATATTTTTTACTTTATTCACGTTGCTGCGTTGCTAAAAAAAGCAAAAGTCCACTTCTTGTAATAAATATCTCATGAGAATACGGCCGTCCGTTTACACTGCATCAATTTATTTTTTCTCCACCTAATCAAAACGAAAAGATGACCACATTTCCGCATGAATTCTTATTCGCGTTAAATGTCGCGAACAAAAACATCCTCAGAATAAAGTTGATAAGTAGCAAAAGTGTTTGTATTTTCCAATCTGAACCCCACACATTTCATACAGTTCATTTTATAATATGGAGAAATTCCAAACCAGTGAAGTTCCTATCCCACCCGAGGACATTGGGGAAAATCAATGATATTGAATAAAAAGTCAAACACAATCCTATTCGAAACTTTTGGGGGACGCTTTTCCATTTGACAGTAACAGCTGGACATGTCATCGTGCTCACAATTGATCGTTCATACCGACGGTGTTTGGAGAAACTTTATTTCATGAGGAATTTGGAAATTTAAAAAAAAATGACATGCTGATCAGATTGTATTAGTTACCGACATGAGAGGTGAACATGACCCGATCATTTAGTTCTTTACCGACCCAATTTGCACGTCAGGATGCATAGAACAGCTTAAAGGTAAAAAGACTAAGGCTCCTTACTAAATGCTACTGACTTTCCCCGCATTGTATCTGTGAAAATGTCACAATTTTTTATCACCAAATCTATTAAAACCTCAATTTATTACTCCACAGTAAAAAGTAAAAATTGTGTGTAGTATTTCCACCAATCTTTTATCGTTTCCTTTCAGACATGCAGAAAGTACGGAGAAAGCAATGGATGGGTACTTCATGTAATAAAAACCAGTACATACGTGCATCAATTTTTCGACCACTTTCCATTTGCATCGATGCATTTGCAGCTACATTTGCATCGAGCCTGCCTGGTTAAATGAAAACCACAAGTGAAATATGGGACGATCCTTGTTGAGCAAGGTTGAAGTGAAAGCAGAATGGATGGACCTTTCACCAAAATTAAATTAATACATGCTGCATGGAAGTGTGCCAATTATTATGGCATATTTTCTCTCATATTTTACATACATTTTTTTTGCCACATTATTCCATTGAAAAGTGTTCTATATGTACACCAAATAAAATGTAATTTTCGTTTTCCAAAAAATAGCACACTTGCCATCCTACGAAGCATCGGATATTTGAGTAAAAATCTGATTCACACAAGCATTAAATTAATATCCTTTAATACTGGTTGGAAGTGTTATGTGTAAAAATTGAGAAAGCAGGTAAAATCCGTGAAGTACTAGAAAAATTACGTAAATCTGAAATAAAATCTTTCTCTCTTTTGTGTAGACTTCTTCAGGTTTCGCTTTAACCTGTCGCATTTTCTTGATTCCAGCCAAATACAATTCTACGCATTTCCAAGTAGGTATATCTCAAAAGTATTAAAGAAAGATCGGTTTACTTCCGTACACTTTTGCGGCTCTTTAACTTTCATTACAGGAGGACTTCAAGGAAAAGGTTTGGCCTTTGAAGGATGAATTTTACCCTTGAAACTTACGTCCAGGGATTGAGTTTCGGCAACATGAACTTGCAGTGGGTGATTCTTTGCGCTGTATATACTTTGATGAAAATACCCTGTCTTCCATCATCACCCACAATATGTTTGAGCGATTTTCGAGAAATAAAATTTAAAAAAAAAACTATTATTTTTCTCTAAAACTCTCGCTATTTTATGAATTTTTTAGTTGCAGACATAACACATTTTAACGAACACAGAAAGAGTGCATTTATACTTTCCTGTCGTGCTTGGAATTTACTGGCTTTGATAAAATATCTACTTTTAAGACTTCAAGAAGGCAGAAGGTTACGGAAAAAATTGAATTTGAAAACTACATTAAAAACATTTTAATTACATTTTTATTCAATTTACTTAATATGTCAGCAAGTCATCAAGTTGAACAGTTTTAATGGGCCATTTTACCAAACATCGAAGGCTTAAGAGTTTTTTTGCGCAGATTTTCGATCAAAAAAAAGTAATGAAGTACATGAGTGAGAAAAGGAGTGGGTCATATTTTTCATTTGCTACTTAAGTATTTCAAGGGCTTTTCATATTCGTCCAGACGAACGCATGTAAAGTGAAAACTGTTTTGATGGGAAATAATGGGTTTTAATGCTGGTGAAACACAATTAAAAATGTGAATTCAAAATGCTGTTATTAGCTGTCCTATTCCGGTTAATTGAGAATATGGGGATGTACGAGGGTTGGAATTAGAGTAGGATGAGTGAAAGTGAGAACTCAATTTTCGTTGACCTCCAATCATCTTTTGGACTTTGTTCCACCGATCACTGGGCTTAAACCTATTCCGCATTTTTATAAAGACATGAGTATAAAGTTGAAAAACGTGATAAAATGGAAGTGAAACTTGAGCTTTCTCCGTAATTATGTTTGTAACTTCACAGGGAAGTTTTTCATTTTTGGACGAGAAGTTAAATGTAATACATATCACGCCACTTCCGATTTTTTTACTTACCCGACGTTCTATACAATTTTATTTAAAAATAAAGAGAAAGTCACTTACTTTCTCTGTTTCTCGCCCAAGAAGACTTTTTAAAAATAAGTCAATTTTATTTGTCACTTCAACGTAGGTTTACAAATCGTGAGATTGTAATGATGAAATGTGTTTACAGCAATGACCGCTCAAAGAAGAGGGGACGCATGGAATCAGGAAAAAATGAAAACAATAACGATAAAATGAATAATTATTGAAAACAAAATGAAAGTAAGCTCAACGCTCATTCTTTTCCATCGTATCTAGTGAAACATAAAGAGAAAATCCAGAACCTGGAAATTTATGGGGCGACATGAGAAAATCCCTTCATGCTTTTGAATGTAATTTACATTCAGCCATGATACAGTAATGAAAATGACCATTCTCAAGGACTCGTAGCTTTTTGTTTAACTCTCCGGCATTTTTTTTTGAAAATCATAATACTAGGAATGTTTCATGCGTCAAATAAGAAATGTAATACTGGTAAGAAAATATTTTTATGGTTTCGCGAACACACCTGATTCCCTATTTTTTTGTATTGAGAAGTCGCAATACGAGTTGGAGTCTATTCATAAAAATTCATAAAAAATCATTAAAAAAACTCCACGTGCAGATAAATGGCAGCCCCGTTTTCTCCTTGTCTATTATCATATTTCCCATTCACAATGTAATGACAATTTCCATGAAAATCAAGGAAAAATCTTGAGTGGGCTTTGCTCTTTACAGAAGCCAAGAAAAACGAAGAAGCCTTATTGGAGCCGTAATAAGTATTATTTGTTCCCAGGAAACTTTATTTATTTTGATGTTACCTCTTCGAGTTCTATTGTGTGAGCAAATGAGGTAATGTTTCCATACTTATACTATTTACTTCACAAGCTACATAATCGATTTCAATTTTTTCTACCAACCTTTACCTCTGTTAAAGTTGTAGCAAAAAAAAAATAATGTTGGCTGTGTTCAGTGGTAATGGAAGAAAAGAATTCCCGAATGGCGTTGTCTCCGATTATTGATATCATACTTATATATTTTCAGAGAACATATTGATTAAATTACTTCAAAGCAGCTTACAGACGGAATTCCAATTCTGACTTCTAACTTGTCCATTACATGGCATAAACGAGAGAGAGAAAGTTTTTGAAGAAAAAAAATCATTACTTTCCACCGTCTTCTCGAATGTTACGTACATTATAACGCTTTGTTCGGAAAAATAAAATATTAATAGCAGCCATTTGATATACAGGAAGGGTTTAAGTCAATCAAATCAGATAACTGGAAGTAGTTCACATTTTTCCTTGTGCTTTATAATATATTCGGTATCCATCACATTTGTGCGAAGCTAGGAAGGAAACTTTCCCGCACCTTGTTTCCCTTGCATACAAATCCAGATGACATCTTAAATATTATTTTTCTTTTTATGTCAGACTATACGTTATCTCCCTATTACAAGTCAGCCGACTGCCAGCCAGTTTAATCGAATCCAAAACTTATTTAAAAACAGCATTTGAATTTTAAGTTATATAGAAGAAAATTCTGTTCTGTTTAAAGATTTCCAAGAAAAGTGTTATTAAGAACTGTTTCTAAAAATTGTACCAATCGCGTCTAATTGATTGAGAAGCGTAAGAAAAAGCGCTGAAAATAATGTCCCCAGTTCCTCAACCAGCACCACTTAATACGTAACTGCTGATGGATTATGAGGTCCATCGATCATCACCATCAAGCTCAGATCGCTTCACATTTGAAGTGATCAGTAAACACTTGAAGTATGTGTTTTGATGCCCGTGACACTTGAATAGGGGACTCGTCCTGCCTTCCTTCTCTCTCGGTATCTTTTTCATGGAGGCAAGTGAAAGAAGAAAGATATTAAATCAGGTACGAGAGTAAAAAGAGGAAGAAATTGCTACTTTACGTCCTTCTCGATTCTGCCGATACTCGAGATCGTAGAAATGCAATGTCTCACTTTCTTCAGAACAAAGAGTTTTTTTTCAGTAACAAGGCTAAGAAGAACCCCCAAAAAATACAGGAAAACGTTTTTGTCACCATTTTTCCATTCCAACGAAAATAAATATGTTATTATGTCCGTTTGACAATTCCTTAAAAAGCGGGTGTAGGTCGGTTAAGTTAAGAATATTCCTATGCAAAGCAAAATAATTCGTAAAGCCTCCCCGTGCTCTTTAAGAAATAAATAAAAGTTCATTAAGAAAATCTGCTAAATTCAGAATTGTGCAGACTTTCCAGAGAAGCATGTGAAAAAAAAATCATTTGGAGGGATTTATATGTTTCCAGGAAACCTTTTTATTCGGCTTTCACCTCCACAAGTCTTATTGAAACCCTACAACGGACACAATCTTTCACTTGAACCAGCTTTTTTCGACTCTTAGAGGGACACGAATTCGCCTCACACCATGCGTGGGCGTCAAAAAGCGAAACTCATTACATCATTTTCTCTCTCTGAGTAAGTTTTTCTTTTTTTAGAATGTAATTCTCACACAAAAGAAAATTTGCTTTCTTCTTTACCCAACAGACTTTGGTTTCACTTGACGATAATAATTATCAATTATTTTTAAACTTTCAACAATTAAAACATCAAGGATCAATGAGTATTTGCAGGGAAAACTGATCGTGAAGAGTCGCGTAGCAGGCAAAGACTGGCATTGTTTACTTGTTTTTTACCTTGAACCACCATCATTATGACGTAGCTTTTCTTAGGAACTTGGTGGAGTTTCATGTAGCTTTCTTACTTCGTAAGACATTCCATGGTTTTGTGTGCATGATGGATCCTTGTAAAATCATGAAAACGACTGCAGGCTGTGAAAGTTACTATAAGGAGAGAAACTCGCAAAAGTCCCAAACTCTCGGCAGCATAAGGGAATGTGTGGATAAGACTAATATACATGGAACCCGGAACGAAACCTAATTCAGATCACTGCGCCACCTTTTAATTGTCTAGAAGACTTAACAACTTAAGTGTCGATGATTCTAGCGCTGCTAAAGGAAAACGACCTTGTCATCTTCATATATGTATTCCTTATTTGTGTTGAGCTGTACCACCCAAAAGATGGAATAATCATTTTTGAAATGAAATTATCAAAGAAACCCTTATTTTTCTCTGTTCACCTTAAAAACTGTTGTTCTCAAAGGGATGCGTTCGGAATTTTTAGTTCAAAGATACCATATTGTATAACGAATAAAGAAAGCAATGATTGCATGTAGCGCGAAAGTGTTTACTTTTCTGCTGCCAATTTTGCGAAAATAACAAAAAAAAATAGTAAGGCCTACTTTAGGAGGACAGGAGGTTAGGAGAAAATGAATTTAAGTTCTACATTTTGACATTTTAATTATGCTGTAATTGAATTTACATGTCATTCTGTTATCTATGAATGACATCTATTTTTAAACTAAGGTCTTCCTTTCAATATTCTCTCCTTGCCGTAGAACATCCATATAATCCAAGTTTAACAAGGTTTTAATGGGCCATTTCGTCAAGCATCTTGAATTTAAGATTAATCAACTTCCGAATATTTTTAAAATAATGAGACGATATCAGACTTAAGCTTTTCCTAGAGAAATTTTTGATCAAAATTAATGTGATGAAGTAAGGAAGTAAGAAAAAAGTAGATCATTTTTTTCTTTTGCTTATTGAAGAAAAAAAATCTCATAGGTTTTTCCTTTTCCTTGAGGAAAGCATTTTCATAGGACGATGAAACATTTCGCTGGTTTTAATGATACGATGAGGCACAATTAAAAATGTGAATTCAGAAACCTGCTATGAGCTTTCCTATTCAGGTTTATTGAGAGTTTGGAAAAGCAGCGGATTGGAATAAAAGTAGGGTGGATGAGAAAGATAACTCAATTTTCGTCGATGTCCTTTCATTTCATCCTATTGACTTCGTTTCACTGAACTAGGGAAGCGAAACATGGTAGAATGGAAGTTGAAATGAATTTTTTTTCCTGTATTGTATTAATATTTTCATCGAGAAGCCCTTATTTTTTGGACGTGAACTTCAATGTAATTCATGTCACGCAAATTTTACTTTCAAGCTGTACCTTTACTCGCCCACGTTACTATCAAACCTTAAACAGTAGATAAGGTGAAAGTCACTTGCTTCCGCTGTGGCTAACTTTCTTTTAAAAATTACGTCAATTTTTATTTCTCTTAAAAGTGGGCTTATGAAGTGTTATTGAGAGATCAAATGCATTGGTTTAAAGTGTGCGGCTTTCAAAAGGAGGCATAAGGCATTGGATCGGCCGATAGTTTTAACAGTCTTCTATAATCCTCTTATCACATTGGGTGAATGGTTGGAGAAAATCCCGAACATTAAATTTTTGGGGCAAATTGTAACAATTATTTCATTTGTTTAAATGTGCAGTTTTTAAGAAATCCAAGTCATTCGAATATGGGTTAGAAGTAGGTAAAACAGTTGTAAATTACTCTCGAATAAACACCCATTGTGTTTATTTTACTGTTGCGTTTAATGGTATTCTGATAGCAAAATGCCGCTCCTTTTCGAGAACGTGATGACGCAGAACAGCTCTCTCGTAATTTTTATTTTTTGGCTGGGTACCTGTTTTTAAGCCGTCATCGACAGCTTCACAAGCGGTGCTTCCTTCTAATGACAATAAATGACAGAACTCTAGGAGTAGACTTTCCCGTTTTACCCGACATCCTAGTTTTACAAATGAGTGCATGAGAAGACTGATGGCATGTATTTATTTATTCCATTTGCTATCAAATACTTGGGTAAGTATAACACATCCATTATTGTACATGTTCATGAAGACTAAGTAAGTCGGTGGTGGTCTTGAGAAGAAACAGAAATGTATTGGTAGTTTGACTGTTCTTCCTACTATGCTGAAGCAAACAGGGGCAGGTTAAATGAACGTAATGAATTAGAGATGCAGTGCCAAGAGAGAGTATCAGAACAACATGGGCGTTTCCTTCCTTACTATAACAATTCTGATTTTGTTCCGTTTTCCACAGCTTATATATACCTTTCACTATCTATAAAAGTGAGGTACGCGTATATGCAAAAACACTGAAGGAATGTGGCTTTCTATATACCTATCCACCAAGTATAGTGTTTTTACTTAAAGCACTTTAATTACGTGATTTTGCTAAAACTGATGTCAAAGTTGAGCAACACCAGCTTTTTCTTTGAAAAAAAGTGTGTTAGTATGATTTAATGAATAAAGATTATTTTATATATATTTTAATAAAATTTTTTATTTCTTAATGGGATGCTGCAATTTTTAAGTCAAAGTTGAGCAACACGAGCTTTTTCTTTGAAAAAAAGTGTGTTAGTATGATTTAATGAATAAAGATTATTTTATATATATTTTAATAAAATTTTTTATTTCTTAATGGGATGCTGCAATTTTTATATATTTGGATGGGCCAGCAGATTTAAAAATAACCCTGCATATGTAACAAGGGAATTGTACTTTCAGCAATGCGTGAGTTCAATTTTAGACCCCGGGGAAAATAAAATAATGATGCAAGTAAATTTTTTCGTCCACTGCAAAGCCTTTGTATCCAACTTTAGTTAAGCTAAGTGAACCTGAGAGCGGAATTCGGTGAATAAGCTACATTTCCTTTTATGAGTTGTGTGTTACTTAAATGAGAAAATAATTTCAATTTTTTCTAAATCTGCGCATGATAATGAAAATGAAATCGGATGTGAATAAATGCCACATTTATAAAAATTACGGACGATACCTATCCAACGTCATGTAAAAATGCAAGCATGATTTCTTATGTGTATATTTGATTTTTTTATTCGCATGAGAAAAATTAAATGAGAATACTAATTATGTGAAAAATAAATTGCCGCCAGTATAAAACAAAATGACTACAATCTACGATTTTTATTTAAACTACTTGACAATAATGCATCATACCCACGAATCATTTATTTGAATTTTTATTATTTCATACTCCAACTATTAAGTCAACTACGATTCAAAATAAATCTTGAAGTAAACAAGACAAATCCAACCTTTATATATTATTTAAGTAGTACTTCTTACTAGGTAATTTCTACAGCTTTCCGTTTTGCAATTGTGTTTTTTTTAAATTATATGAACCAGAATATACAATAAAGATTAAATACATACATAACATCAATCATAAATTTTGAAACCCATGACTTAAGTCAAATACGTTTAACAATTGTGTTTTTTTTAAATTATATGAACCAGAATATACAATAAAGATTAAATACATACATAACATCAATCATAAATTTTGAAACCCATGACTTAAGTCAAATTCAATATCTGTTTACGTGGTGATGTGGTAAAGTGTCCCGGAAGTGAAAACATAAATGTGAAAATAATAGAAAATTCAGAACTCAAATATCCACTTTTACCATCTCTAAGATTTTTCAATCTTCACTAAGAATTTACTAACTTGCCTTTACAAAACGCCATTTACGTTTTGGTATGTAGACTAAACTTTTACTACGTGTGGGTATGACGTGTTCCACCTGCTACGAGCACTGATGAGTTTAGTTTTTGGAGGCCTTGCGGACTTTTTCCACCACCAAAAAAATTGGAATTCTCAAGCAAAGAAGTATGGCAGCCTGAGAAAAGATGAGAGGGTTGAACCCATCAACACCGTCAGTGTCGCTCCCAAAAAGAAATGGGAAAACCATGACAAACACTTGGAGTCCAGCAACCACGGCTGAGAACGCGTGATACGCAAGCAAGAAGCTGGACATCGCACAATTTTTGCGGATTTTCTGCAATACAAGAAATCAAGAAATTAACAATTGTGTGAGCAATCATCTTAGATAACAAATTTTTTCATGTCTTTCTTATGACATTTGCAATATATATTTGTGTAAAATTATTTCTCACCTCCACCAGCTTGCGAAGCAATATGATGCCCATTACCATCTGAAGAACGTATGCCACGACAATTGGTAAATATGTGAATTTTGCCTTCTCCAGAATTCCAGGAAATTCCAAATTCAGAAAATGCATCGTTAATGGTAATCCAACTGATGTAGACTAAAATGCAAAGAAAAATAACGTACACAAATATGTCACTTAAACATCACTTTTACAATTATTTATTCAAAATACGAAACGTTACAATTTCTGCACTGGAAACATGTGCGAGAATGTGATATGGTCCTCTCATTTGTTGACCACTACCAGTGCCTTTGCCGGGGTATTTCCCATTATCCACCTCAGTGATAATGACTTTGCATGTTTCAGTGTTCCCAGTTTCAGATAGACCAGTTTCCACTTCACCTTCACTGGTTATCTCATCCGGGCTGGTATCAGGCCTGTTTCCAGCATCCCCTTCTCTGGACTTTTCAAATTTCACTGTTTTGTAAGTGGCACCCATTGCCATAATTGAAGCCATTTCGTGCAGGTGTTCTGCAACAGAAAGAACCCCACAAACAATCTTATCCACGGGAAAAAAATTAAAGCAAACGACCAGTGAAGAAATATTCAAAAGTTGTTCTCAAACGCGAGCAGAGGAGGGAATGATTTGGATGATAGAGGGACCGCCGGCTTTTATTTATATCAGCAAAGTTCGACCAGCTACATATTCCCTAAAAATCGAGAAGAGAATGGCGACTGTAGCGTAAAAGCAGGGAGCGAATGTAGCGTGTACTCAATGCTGCTTACGTAGGTTGAATCGGCGCATGGCAAATTTGTGCGATGGATGTTTACAAGGATCTGTATCAAGTTTTTTGTTAAACGCTGAATGCAGGCTACATGGATTTTCTGTGGACAAGCAAAAGACTTTGGACGTGCATGGTTTGCTATTATGCTTTGCCATACATATTTAGCATAAAAAGTCAGTCTATGTAAAGGACTGAATTTCGTTACTTGATGGCATCCTAAATCCAATGAGGAGTTTTTAGATCAAACTGTATGTACTTACTTGCGAGCAGGCTAGGATTTTATGGTCGCAAGAGAATCAAGTAATACTTACGCTTTATTACCAATAAATTGTTTTAACCTAAAATACACTCATTCTTGAACTCTGCAAGATGTAAACATTTTTCAAAACTGCTTTTACTTAAGATTTTTTTTAAATAAAATATATCCATTGAGGGAAAGTGGAGATCAAACCAACTTTGCAAGTGTGAGTGCCACCGATTAAAAACGCGTTATTTTCTCGATATCGTTCTGAATAATAAAAAATCTCGACGTCAATGACAACGTTAAAACTAGAACAGGATGAAAACTGTTCGGCAAAAGAATTAGAAAACACGTCATTCCTGTTAAATGTAAGCTTTGGTTTACATTTTTATCGTCATTTATAACGTCATGCGTTTCATGCTCATATCATGTCCATTAAATTCTTACGTAGGTAAAGCTAACGTAAGTGTATTCAGCTTACGTCAAACCACTTCTTACGGATCTAGTGTCACTTTCACCCACTTTGTATCATTTTCTAATTTGACGGAAGCAAACATTATTAAATCAAGTAGGCAATAAAGTTTGAAGCATCTCCGAGGGAGAAAAAGATTGCTACTTCACGAACTTTTTTCCCCTTCCACAGAGAAATGCTTGTCGTCATCCTTTTTTTCTAGAATAAAAAAATACGACTAGGCTACTATGCTAAATCTCAAATAAAACATCAAGAGAAGCAGCAAAATAACGGAAGCATGTTCTGGTTATTGGTTCGCACTCTTCTTAAGCATAATTATTTCCCCAGAACGAATAATAAGTTGAGTACGCCCTTTTACTGAAACATGTTTTCATCTATTTTGATGAAACGGTTTTTATCAACAAGTTTTTTGTGTGCGAAATGGAAAATCTGGATATTATAGTTATCCCATTATTGCACAATTAAGGCTTCCAAGTTCTAAGAGAACAAATTGATTGCTAAAGGAGATGTTTTAACCCAAACAAATACTCAGTCTTGTGACATCATAAACTGTATATCTATAATTCTGATTTACATTCGATGACACTGGGGTAACCCATAATTCGATGAGACGCCAAAGATTCATTTGCAATCAAAACAGCTCTTCCTACTTCATCTTTTTGGGAAATAAATACGTGGTCCTAAGATCAATAAAGTAAAAAGCAAAGGTTGATCGACTGGACGTTCATTCTTGTAGAATTCGAATGATCTTTCGCGAAAATAATGCCAAGTTTAATCCAATTATTACGTGGAGTACTTGCATACAAGGACGCATATGTTCTATCTCCTCCCCTTTCTATCAAAACCCTCTCAAATCTCGTTTTCAGAATGTCTCGGCCTCGGCTTTCACAAAAAAATTAACAGAACATTTAGAATCAGAGTTGCAATGATTCAATAAAGTCTCCACGTGTAATTACCTAACGTTCATATTTTATTGGTATAAATGATGAAATTTCAGCTTGCAGGTGAAAAGCTGACTTAAACGCAAGTTCGAAAAATTGAGTAGGCGATTGAAAAGAGCGAGCAATGAAGGTTAAACATTACTCAAACTGTGAGTTTGTGTT
>JAHZMX010005477.1:0-17159 GCA_027743895.1 Seira musarum
AATTAAATGTTCCAGATCGCACCAGGGAGGCAGGAAACTGTTTTCTGAAAAAAATGTGAGGGAGGGTATTCACCACTGCCTTTTGCTCTAATATAGCAATTCTTCTAACACCACGACAAAAAGCCAGAGATCGTGATAAGCACAAAAATAAAAAAAAATTAAAGCAGAAAGAGATTCACGCACGGAGTCTAACAAGATTATCTAGTTCACTCACAGACCGACAGACAGACGGACATGACTCTTCTGAGCAAACAGGGGAAAGCATCTTTAAAAAACATGAATGCCCCACGCCAATTAAATCATTGTTCACATTCATTTTTTTCCTGTCGTACGTAAGGTTAGTTGCTTCTGAGTTTAGCTCACGATCAGAGAGCGACCACTGACCACCTTGCACTGTTATCCTGGCGAGCCCTAAACAGTAAATATTGTTTTGTTGTCGCAATAACGTCGTAACTAGTTTGGTCTTGGGTAAAATATTGTTCTTTGATAAGAAGAACAAGAGACCTGCTTTGATCAACATGAGCGCATACAAAATTAAATGTCAAGGTGCCCACTCGTCTTGCATTTGCATTGCTATTGGTAAGTATTGATCTTCCCCAAAAACGGCGACCATCTGGATTGGCTTGAACGATTTCTCTCAATGAATTATGGGAATCAATAATAAATAATGAATGACAAAAAAATATTAGGTTTATTCTAAACAGCAGCAGCGAGATAATAAAACTGGTCAAATAAAATGTATCGTTCTGTTCTGAGGAATGAATCGTATGCCTTGTTTTTTTTGTTGTTGTGTTGTGTGTGATGATGTGATGTGCACCTAATCTTTTGCCCCAATCACTCATTTATTGGCACAGGGAGATATCAGGCAATAAAAAGTCTGCTTTATCAGAGCATTGTTCATGACACCGAAACAAAAGTATTTTTATTATTGACTTGATCCTCCCGACAAACCCTAGTTTTCTCAGCAATAGACAAGTTGTTGGTAATTTATAAAATTATGGCGATAAGGGTACAGGTACACAACTCCGGATTTTTATCTTATTATGACGTTCATTGCTTGCGCACAGAGAGTACTAATGAAATAGTTGGTCGTAAGAAATAATTTTGAAGTATGCAGACTTTCTTTCAATGAATGAATGGAGCAAATGCATGAAATAAACGGAAAATGAAAAATGTTAACTTCTGAACCACCTGCCAATCCCACATCCGTCACAGTCACTGTAAATTCCTTAACGACTTTGTCAACCTCTCAAAAAAGTTACTTAGGAAGTTGGCCGTAGGTTGTCTGAATCTAATTACGATTTTCAAAGTTAATAACTTTAAACACAACACTATGACTTATTCTTTATCTAACTAAGTTAAATATAGTATACACCCTCATCAACAATGTTTTAACGACAATGAGTGGGGCGTGCATTCCTCCAATTGATAATTATAAGGACCAGAGTGATTGCTGTCAACTTCCGCGTTTGTCGTTTGTCTGTCTATGTACGTTATAATAACTAACGGTTGTGGCACGAAGCTATATGCATATCGAATGTCAACAACCTAATTGTCATCTTCGAGTTACACTCTCGTCACGCTAGTTCTTTTCAACTTGAACTCTGTGGAATCCATCCAAGTCGCAAAAAAATCCCTCTGTTAATTGAAGAATAACACGAAATGTTAGACAATTATGATGTCAACAAGAGGAGGTCTCTTTTATGATTCATGAGTTTGGACTAATGGTCATCATCATCCAACCTTTTAAAACAGATACAGAAATGTACAAGTGTGTACACAACTTTTTTTTGGTTTTTATTAACGGCATAGCCAAATCAAACAGTCCTCCTATTTTTGTTTGTTTAGGGAATGTTCACTCCTATTATGATTTCTTCTCGGATCAAAGGATATTTTTGCTGGTTTCATGTAAAGTATTATGCTTACATTATTTTCTTGCATGTTTCTTGACACAGATGCAACACGATGAAACAACATTAGCATCACTTCTCCTTTTCAGCTTTAACAATCCGGTTTGGCACCCTGGGAGTCCGAAAAAAGAATCCTTTTTTCTCCATGTGGAGATAGATCTTCACGAATAAAAGTCCCTATAAGTTTTTGCCCTTCCATTGATTACTTTATAAGGCTGACTGTGAGCGGAGAGCTGTGGCTTAGCTGCTCTTGATGACGTACCCACCTAACAATCAAAATGTTATATAGAACTGCATACCTACATACATAGCTCATCCACTACAAAAATGTGTGGATAAAGTGAAGTTGAGATGTTGACATATACTGAAGTGGGATGAAATTAAGGAAAACATAAGAATCATCTTTTTATTGGCCACATATATTCTTCAGGAGAGGTTGTGCATCTCAAGATCAACTATTACAACTCTTTTTCAGCTCAGCATGATTTTTTCGCTTAATTCATTTGTGAATAAGAAATTAAGATTAAGCGTGATTTGATGAAATTGTAATTGTATTCGGCTAGCATCATCATCACTCCCGTTTAAGAAGATTTCATGCGCTGACTGCATTAATCAAAATAAAGAAGCGTCAACAAGATGAACACGTCTACAGGTTACGGGTAAATGTTTCTTTTTCGAATTTTTTAATGCTCTAAAATGGTAAATTTTATACCCAAGTTATGTGTATAAAAAGTTATGGGTCAATAATATTTGGTGTATTTAATCTTGTTATTTACTCTTCTTATTACTGTACCCATCATGCGGATCTATTTTTAAATAAAATTGAGTGATATCTGCTTAACAGGCTCAAAGTACCAGAAATTAGACTGCATTAATCAAAATAAAGAAGCGTCAACAAGATGAACACGTCTACAGGTTACGGGTGAATGTTTCTTTTTAAGAATTTTTTTATGTTCTAAAATGGTAAATTTTCTACCCAAGTTATGGGTATAAAAAGTTATGGGTCAATAATATTTGGTGTATTTAATCTTGTTATTTACTCTTCTCATTACTGTACCCATCATGCGGATCTATTTTTAAATAAAATTGAGTGATATCTGCTTAACAGGCTCAAAGTACCAGAAATTAACCCTGCCCTAACCACTCCGAAAAATATGGAATACATTAGTGCAACCCAATAATGAAAAAAATATGAAATTCCCAGGAATGCAAAATGGAAGGAATTTAGAACGCGACCTGTCAAAATTCCTCGTCAAATACCTTACAATTATATAGATTCACGATTATTGATGCAAAAACCAAAATGTGACATGAAGGTTTAAGTTTGTTCACATTGCTCTAAATTGTATTTCACACCAAAGACAAACACTGGTAAATTATAGATTTGCTTGTAAGAGGAAAATAACAGAAGGCGGAAACAGTTCATTCGCCTATCAACCCAGTGACGCATGATTTACAAGGTATATATTTAAAATGGTATCAGTATTGGGACTCCATTGAAGCAGAAGTATTTATCTGACTTTGAAATGAGCAAGTCGAAATCGAAAAGCACGTTTGTTCGTTTGTAATTTATCCCAAATATATTGGTTTTCTGGATGGTTTGGTTGTCTACCACGAACAATAATCTGTGTGGTTAGGTTAGGTGTGCGGTTTCTAGTGTCAAAAATAATATTTCGTGTATTACGTTCAATGAGTTTGGAAAAGGGTAGCGAAATATTAAATTAAAAATTGACACGGATGATTAGCTTAAGAAGTGAAAAAGCAAACAACAAACTCCCACAAGCTTCTCGTTGTGGGTTGCATTAAACAGAGTCGTAAATCAAGCCGTAACCGACAAAAGAAATGCAGTGCCACCGATGATGATGACCGTGTTATTTACCACCAAACTATGCATTTCAAGCATGCCGAAAAACTTAACAAGGGGAAAAGGTTTTAAAAGGATTCCGTTCTTTCTGATTGCATTCACAATTTAAAAGCCAAAAAAGTCCCTCACTCACTTTAGTCCATCCAAAGTTGCTGCTCTTTACTCATGCATGTTAGTCTGTCTGTGGTTGATCGCTATAATATGCCGCTCGTTTGTACGGCTAATGGATAAATCCTATAAAAGCCGACGACCAGATAAGAAGTCAATATGGGCATGCATGGCAAACCGCATTATGAAACCTCCGATACGCTTCGGTTTACGGGACGTTTGTCGAAATTAATTCATGGGAAAAGGAATGGCCGAAACGTTCCCAGACTAGACCCATATTTTACTTTAAGTCCGAGTTTGGTTTCAGAATGTGAATGTATAGGTTGTTTCGTTTAAATAAAGCAATTAATCACGATTGATTTGCATGTAAATGAAATCTCCGCTAACTTATTCATTTCCGGGAATAAAAGTCTTTAAAACCTTCCGAAAATGGTTTTTTATCTTCATCGTTTACACTTTATTCTAAAAGAATTAGCAAGTACTTTTCATTCATAAATAATTAAATAGGCATAAAGCAAGATGGCAGTTGAACACGACACCACCATTATCATACTTATACATTCATGCATAAATGAAAAACAAATTCGAATAGCTGATCCTCTGCTAAGAGGTTCATAGTACATGATTTGTCATAATCTTTCACTTTGTTTTTTTTCGGTTGCAAAAGTTGCAAATCTCACCCATATTACAATTCTCTGGAAAAGTATGCACATGTCCTCACTTAAATACTTGGCCAGTCTCATAAAAACTAAACCGTCATATTTACGAGCAGCTCCACCATGATTACTTCTTGTTATTTTCCTAAAGAACAAGATATTTTACGGCCGAAAAAATTACAAAATTTAGCAAAATGAAACAAGTCATTTGAGCTTGCTCAACTTGTGCAATTAAAGGTAAAAAGGGAGAAAGATGATGATGGAAGCTCATAAAAAATTACCTGAACACATTTCGTGTATTTAGGTTCTTCCTTGCCCTATACTGCCCATCATTTTCATAGCCATATAGAGACCTGAATCGTTAACTAAATTGCATGCAAAATCATAATTGCTTAAATTATGAGCTGAGGAAACAACATTACATTACTCTATGGAGCTGTAGCGTCCAGCTGAGATGGACGCAACTGTCAGAAGGTATAATGAAGGAGAAAAGTGCATTTTGTTCACATTATGCTTACACCAAAAAAAATATTCTCTTGTCACTTACCAGCTTTTTTATTATTGGTAAGTAGAAGAGGTAGAGCGAGAGAATATTATTGTGGCTTAATCACTTTTCCACAAAAAAAAGAACTTGGTATGGTAGAGCACGTACAAGTAACTTCTTTCATTTTTTTTGTTGCTGTCCGTCTCTCTCTGCCTTGTTGACTGAAGATAGATGATGATTACTTTAAATGACTACTGTACACGTATTTATTGTTACAAAAGTCATAGGTCGTATTCAGACATGTAAACAATGAGCTCTGTAAAGTAAGCTGTTAGGAAAAGGAAAATGAGTAATTTACAATTGTGGAAATATTTATATTGAGTGTGGAACACGCATCGGTTATGATTATAATAAATGCTTTTACTACTTATGCCTCTTAAACGAGAGATTTTTCATCCGCTAATTACTTCTGGTTTGTGCACAAAAGAAGGTATAATAACTTTATTTGTGGGTATAAGCATCACCAAAATGGTGAAACTCTTTGAAAATGTATTCTTCTAAAAAGTATATATATTTTTTACGATGGGATGGAAAATGAAATCCTCAAGAAAAATGAGTCTCTCAAGAGAATATCATTAATAAAATAATGGAACAATGGGACATACTTCTGTGCATGATAATAAGTTAATTTGTTTTGACGAAATATTGAGATACGCCTTGTACTCTTCTACAACAATGGCACGGGTGATACACGCGTTTTATTAATTGCGAGCTCGCCAGTTTCACTTTTCAACGCAAACACTTATAGAGACGCTGTAAATAACTTTAGTACAAAGACGTTAAATCTTTAATTTTGCATGGAAGGGAAGGGTTGAGTCGTTAAAAAAGTACATTCACTGGCATATTTCTTGAAGGTCACAGACTTTGTCGTTTTTGTCCAACCCTATTACATAACATTCAATTCCAAAGTAATCAAATTTTATTGAGTAATTTTGCTAATTTGTTTCCACAATTCGATTTAAAATTGGAATGAAGGGAATACAATTTCTTTCCAAAGTAAAATGGAAATATGATACCTAACTAATTCTTTTATGATCACACAAAACACAAAAGATGTTTAATGTTTTCACTTTGTTCGTCCATTTCTTCATTAGAAAATTATTTTACAGTCATCCTCTTTTAAAAACCATAAGTTTTAGGCAGGTATTATAAAATATATGAGATTATGCTACACACTAAATTAAGAGAATAATGTGGATAATGAAGTGAAATTATTGTAAAATGAGCTACACAACAGCAATATATATTTTAAACAAAGGCCGTGCAACTCAAAAGAAATAATAATAAAAAAATACATACCTTGTTAGTCCTGCGCAGTGCATTGCAGGGTAATAAATATTCTTTAACTACCAGTGCAATAAAATTTCGTTTAACAAGTCCCAAAAGTTTTTAAGCCTTTGCAAAGATTATGTTTCTCCTTGATGACTCTTTCCGTTTTTTACAGGTTATTTGGGTGCGATGTAAAAGGTAGGTATACCAACATACACAAAGAAATAAGCAAGTCATTAGAAAATTAAGCTATGCATTATTACTATTACTGACGCTTTAAGAAAAGCGCTTTGGTTGACTGCAGCCCTTGAAGAATCGAATGGAAAGGAATAAATACGAAATGTATTACTTTTTACGAGATTGAGTAAAGATGCGATGTTTACTCATTAAACGAAACCCAAAACAAAAATTATGGTGTGTTGGGCAGCATAAAACCTAGAAAATCCATAAATCGCTGGGGATTCATGCCTCAAACGATGGTGTCCGAAAGAATTTTTTTCTGGTTGGTTGAGGTGTATCCTTACTACTACTACAAAACTACAACAAGACATTCAAATCGCATTTTTTGAAGAGGAAGGATTGCGTATTTTAGAATCGACATTGACTTACCTTCAAAGGGACTTTAGATGTGATGTGGTTAGGAAAAATGGATTTTACATCATTAACTTTGTAACACTTGATGGTTGAGTCGTTGAATGCTTAAGCCTAATTTCCTCCTTATTTATTCAACTGACCAATTTAATTCTGAAGTGATGAAATCGGATACCAAATGTGCACCATTCAATTCTTAATTCGACCAAGAGGAAATGGATACTTTTTAAAAAATCGTATTTAAGATTCAAATCACTCCTTTTGCATTTCTTATCAGCCTTATTTTCTCTAAAGAGAAGCTAAAGCAAACTAATGGAAACGTTAACAGTTCCAGTAATAAATGAATCTAAAACCGTTTTGAAAAGTCTTTTTCCCCTTTCTTCAAAGTGTTCCACACAGAAGAAGGAGGTAATTTAAAGTGACAGGTGTAATGAATTAAGAAGTAATAAGAGAAGCAAGAAATAATATCAACTTTCTTGGTCATTACCAGAAAACATTTTTCACTTTTTTAAGATGCATGATTCTTCAAGTCTACAGATTCCATCATTTGGTTAATCAGGGTAATCTAGAAGCGCAAACTGGGAAAAGGGTACTATTCTTAGTTAGTGGAAAAAGATGGCAGATATACACAATCTATTGATCCCTGGAGGAAAGGTGAAAGAAATAGTTTCAAAAGATTTTTCCTTCTTTCTTCTGCCTTGTTAAAATTCATTGTTCGTTCGGCGTTGCCTCACGTGAAATCTGAGATGACCTGAAGAGGACTGTTAGTTAATTTGAATTTAAAGTCTCCTCTGGAGCCGGAGATAAAGTCAAAATATGCATCATTACTAAATAAACGTTCATACCTGGAAGGTTGGGTCTTATTTTCTAACCCACGATTTCCCCCTTAATTTATGACAGTCTCTCAAAGGGGAATCTCTAAAATGCTGGACTGGTTCAAGAGAAATTAAAGGATGAGTATTCGTATGTTAATCTCCTCTTTATAAAATTGGCTGACAATGACAGTTTATGAGGAGCCCCTCTGACTTTTAAATAATGTATAGAATGGGCCTTAATAATAATAACGTGAGTGACAAAAAAAGTGAAAAGACTACGTTCTTCCTTTTCCACTTTAGCTTTGCTTCCCAGTTGCCGATTTTCAACAATTTTGTTGATACTTTGTGAAGTATACAACTTGAAATGTATAGCTATTTTAAACGGATTTTCTCTTACCAGTGCTTACCATTGCTATGTTCATTCATGACAGTGGTGGTGTACTTTCCAGGTTAAAATTTCAATTTAAAATGGTGAGCAAAATAAATCGATTGGAACCACAGGTAAAATTAGATTTTTTTCTCTCCCGATCATCAAAGCTGGGCACGAGTATTTTCATTCCATTTTAAGAAATACTCACATTCCTGTACAATATTACCCTTTGGAGGAAATGTATTTGAACATTATCATTACAGTAGTAGAGAAAGGACACAAGCTGAGAGAATTGAAGAGTGAGCCGTGTTGTTGTAACATGTGATATGTTATGCATGCCTACTTACAAATTGTTAAGAAATTTCACGCAGTTGGGGGCGATTATGAAGCTTTGATTATGATAAAACCTTCATGACTTGACAGCAGCAGCATGCAGCAAAGAAAGTTTGAAATCGGTTTGGACAGCTTAATAAAAATGAGAAAATATAAAGAAACGAGGAGCACTTCTTCTTTTTGGATATTTTTAAAACTTGTAATGATATGCATGATATAATAATATTCACTCAAGAAATTGAAACATCAAACGGTGAATTGCGTGCAGATGCAAATGTGTTTCAATATCTCTTTGGATGGATGCTTCAATTCAAATTTAAAGTGATGGCCAGTGTGATCCACATTCATACTTATTTTTGTCAGTCTACTTAAGCTGTAGACAGGTAATTTTTACGGTTTGTTTTTTCTTCTTTGTTTGACGCATGAAATTTATTCAGAAGTAAGTTCTCATTTTCACTGCATGATCCTCCTTTTGGTGTCGATACTGATACTGGACTGCATAGGGTTCTTGACATTTCAATTCCGTTATGTTGATGAGATGCATCTTCTTTTCTTATGCAACATTGAATAATTACATTTGAATCCTTTTGTATACTTTATTCACGATGAAAGTTTATAACATTGGGTCCATAAGCATCTGAAAAGTTTCCAAACTTTTTTGTTCAGCTTGATGTTTTGCTCTCTGGAGAGAAAATGCAGACAAAAGATATGTGCAGCGTTGCGACTTCTAGGAATTACTGCTGAGTGAATGAGACTGCGACAGATACCTTTTTCTTTGCTCTAACAATTACAGCTAAATGAGTTAATATTTTCATTTTTTCCCAAAAAGCAGTTTGTATGACAGGCTTTGAAAAGTTTGTCTCAGAAAATACCTTTCGCGAGTCATTTCACAGTGGGGAGGCTGGTCAAATGAGTGTATCATTTACAAAGGTGAGTAGTAAGCTGTACGGAGGAATGGCGATTATAACATTGGGTCCATAAGCATCTGAAAAGTTTCCAAACTTTTTTGTTCAGCTTGATGTTTTGCTCTCTGGAGAGAAAATGCAGACAAAAGATATGTGCAGTGTTGCCACTTCTAGGAATTACTGCTGAGTGAATGTGACTGCGACAGATACCTTTTTCTTTGCTCTAACAATTACAGCAAAATGAGTTAATATTTTCATTTTTCCCCAAAAAGCAGTTTGTAAGACAGGCTTTGAAAAGTTTGCCTCAGAAAATACCTTTCGCGAGTCATTTCACAGTGGGGAGGCTGGTCAAATGAGTGTATCATTTACAAAGGTGAGTAGTAAGCTGTATGGAGGAATGGCGATTGTGAAAAAAAAAATTTTTTTCTTCTTCTTCCAGCTCACCACGTACAGTTTTGGAAGTCAATAAAATAACAAAAGGCACAATGCACAACCCAATCACGGAATAATGAATGAAGCTGAACTTCATAAAGGGAGGACAAACAAGCTGAAAATGATCAGCTTGTCCCAACACAATAGAAAACCTCTTGTAGTTCCATTGTTCCGCTGCTGGTGGAATGTATTAGTATATAGCCAAGGTTAACAGCAAAAACATGCACGGTAGAGGTACGTGTTCATGTTATGCCACATTTGGACAATTCAATTCGTTCTGGAGATATATTGGAATTGGGAAAACGAAGAGAAAATAAAATAATCATTATCCGCGCACTCAGCATTTCACAAACGATTTCTGTCTTGATATATTGTATTTGTTCAAAAGATTGACCTCTCCAAGTGTTCATGGAAAATTCATTGTTGAAATAGAAAAGGGAATAATGAAGTCAATAATTTTGCTCTTAAAATGTCATTCGAAGAAAAACTCTCAATTAGGCGTTGGCACTGTATGATCATTGATCATGTACAATTGTGATTAATGAAGAAAACTTTGCAGCAAAAAAGTGTGAATCACAGTTTTTGCCTTAGAAAATCATTCTTCAAGCGTTTTACCAGAACAAATTTTTATGGGTTTTTCTCATGAGAAAACTATTACCGTAAAGTAATGGTGATGATAGCTTCAATTTAGCTAAAAGTAAAACTTAAAAAGCAGTTTATCCAAAATACCGCAGGATATATGAAAAAAATATTCGTTTTATTAAGGTTTAAATACCGACGAAGTGCCTTAATGGATGACGAATGCAAGACGTAATCCAGACTACTATGCATGGATTCCTTGTCCTTATCTGGATTTTAGCGGCGTGTGTCTGTTAACAGTCTGATCTGGACATCTGGAATTCTACTTTTTCAGAAACGTGTGCGCTTGAAAGCATTACAAAATCCATCTTTAGAATTAATTTTAGAGCACATTAACCATATTGCTGCGGCACAGTTTATTTTACATCCTGATAAACTAGCTTGTCGGTAGTTCTGAAAGGGAAATTCATGTTTTAAAAAGAAACAAGAAGCAATTATTGGTCCAATTTTATTGGTGTAACGAGGAAAGGACTAAAACCAGAAGCTCCCAAAAGCACAAATATATTATGCACTAGACTTTTGAAGAATGTGTTTTTTTTGCTTGTCACAAAATTTTCCGTTGGATTGCCTAATATTATGTAAATCAAATGCTTAATACGGGAGCAAAATAAGTCTCATAAAATGTTTGCATTTTTTTCCACATTGAGGAATGCATTTTGTCAAAACTGACAATTTCCTACATATCGTGAATTTTAAATACTCCACAGTCCACTCTTTTATTACCTTGGATGAAAGATCCAGTAAGCTATAATGGATATAATATTCGAAAGAAATAAATGCTCACATATAAATCAAGGTATGCATACAAAGGTAGTGAAAAACTGGTCCTTACATCCTAAAACAGGTATGCATAAATACGAGCATATAGGTATTACATCACTTCATAATATTCTGTATGTTCTCATGTTCTCCTGTTTAAAGATAATGTAAGCCAATTGGAGTCTAAAAAATAAACAAATGATCATGTCCGGAGCACGGTCCAACCCTCTTCATCACTGTCATAATCATTATCATATCTTGAAAAAAAACATACGAAACATAAACATTCGTCGTCACCGTGCTCATTATCCCTTTAAAAAGGCGTCTTTCACACTGCCGTCACTACCGACTCACTGAGAACACTTCTTATAAGCGAAAATGTATTATGGAGTCAGACGTCAGTTTAGTTGCACCTGAGCTTCATCACCGCTACCAAATTTGGAAGACGGAGATTTGCCTCATAATTCTCTGTAATGAAACAATCTATGAATTATTAATGACTTTTAAGCATTAATAAATTAATAATCTATAATACTTTTACGGAGGTGGATGATGGACAAACAGAGAGAAAATTCTTTTGCAATAAAATAATGTTCCCGAGAAAACTTTTTTGCAGATTCGACCATTTCCAAAACTTTATTCAACTTTGGTCTTAAAATCACGTTCCCCTCTTTCATCTTTCTCTTTTAATGCAAATGTCATTGAGTTCACACGATCAAGAAAGAAAATGCACTTTATATCAAGGCCAAGTTCCCAAGTTTTAAAAAGTTTGACACTTCAAAATTAGAATAGAGATGCATTTATGGGATCTGAGGAGTATTAGCTTTATGTATGTATTTATTGATGAACTAAAAAAGTGTAAAATTATTAAATTAAAATATATATCGCGATTAAATAAGAATATCATGATTCACGTGTATCGATTCTAGAATGAATACAATTGGATAGAAACGACGGGTCACGATCCTCTTTTCATTTCTCATCATCAGTCTGTCAAGGAAAGCAACAAGTTTTTACCAAAGTACTAGATCCTAAATACGCATAAACAGATGTCAGAATACCTTTTTATATTAGTTGCATGCGTGTCAAAATAAAATGAGAAGAAAACGTATTATTCAGCTAAAAAAATTATCCATTTGGGAATGTAGGTATAGTTATGTAAATGTAAGCACCAGAGAGCTGTGGAGGTATGCATTTTGAAATTATGATTGTACTAAAATAATAATTATAGTGAGTTGAGTTAAGGGAAAATGATGAAATCAATTATATTCGGAATGACTACGAGGTGTGTGGCATGGCATGACTCCCAACACATAAAATCCAATCAACAACAATGGTTTATCGTGACTTTCAATCAATCAATCTCATAATATACTTTCATGTATGAAGTAATATGATACCTCAATGCCTAAGGATCACATTGCATTGCTACATGGAAAACATTTTATTCGAGTAATTTTTTTTGTCGAATTCCGGGGCGTCGTTCAACACACAATTGCTTCTTACATGTGAATACATTAATGATCAACGTTTTCTTTCACCGGAGATATTCTTACAAATTCAATAAAGTTAATTCACTAATTTGGGATATATCCGTAATTTGAGATAAAACTAAACCTGTAACTAGCCATAATTAGGAGTAGAGTTTATATTTAACTTTGTACGTAAACAATGTACCACTGGAAAGGGGCAACTTGTGACAAACACTGTTTTCTAATCAAACAATCCTTATAGTATTGAATATTGATTTCAATCGTACCTAGCTAAAGTTTTGCGTGAATAATTGCTTCAAAATTAATTCAATCTACCCGACATGTGAATACATTAATGATCAACGTTTTCTTTCACCGGAGATATTCTTACAAATTCAATAAAGTTAATTCACTAATTTGGGATATATCCGTAATTTGAGATAAAACTAAATCTGTAACTAGTCATAATTAGGAGTAGAGTTTATATTTAACTTTGTACAAGAACAATGTTCCACTGGAAAGGGGCAACTTGCGACAAAAACTGTTTTCTAATCAAACAATCCTTATAGTATTGAATATTGATTTCAATCGTACCTAGCTAAAGTTTTGCGTGAATAATTGCTTCAAAATTAATTCAATCTACCCGTGGCAATAAACTGTTTTTTATTAAGCACTGGGCACGAATATAAGAATTTGTGTACAAAGTTTGGTTTTGGTTGCGTGTGTGCCTAAGAAACCCCCCAATTAACCCATCATACCCTTGAAACGTTTACGTATTCAAACAAAAGTTGAAATTGAATACAATATGAAAGATGAGTGGTAGTGGTGGAGCCAGAAACATGAGATTTGCACTAGCTTCATAATTTAATCAATTACCAAGTTGCTCAACAATTGGATTTTAATGACTGAGGAAAACTTTAAACCTTTTTTTCTTATAGGTAAAATTGCTAATGAAAATTATAACTCCACAGAATGGCATAATTAAACTAATTATTTAAATGAGGACAATGATAACACATTCAACTAGAAATAATATGCCAGAGTTAATTAAGCAAATCTCTCATCTCATCCACTCCAGAATTGTGCTAAAACTGGTGGGTAAACAGTACATATAATATAAATGGAAAAAATAGATCTGATTTTATTTTTTATTTCCTTAAATATAATTCCACATCTCAGTCACTCACTCAATCTATTTTTTAATACCCCCAGACCAGCCCATAAAACCTTGCCATATGATATACATACACCAGAGAGATTTTAATAATTACATAAATCCAAATCCAACCATTTGCATTTTCGACCCTCTCGGCTCTCCCGAGAGTTTCCTTTACACTTTTAATAACTTGGTCTGTTTTTGGGTAGAACAAAATATAATATGAAACAGCAAAACCTTTACTCTTGTTTGTTCGCATAGAAGTATGTATCACATACATTATATTTATTATATTAAAAGTTTTTTTCTTCTAAAATCGACTAGCTCTTGCTTATCCATCACACGCTAACAAAGCATAACTCCCCTTCCTCAAATCCTCGAGTGTATGAGGGAGATGATTTGTCGAATTACGTTTACATTAGCTTGTGGTGGTGTAACCAAATCGCCTGCTGCCTGTGTGTGTGTTAAATGTGTTGTGTGTGTGCTTAAAGATATTGTTTCGTTGAAAAATGTACAATTGGTCTCTGGTTCTGGTCTTGGCTTTGGCTCTTTGATGTCGTTCTTTTCAAGAGAAAAAGAAGGTAAACTCTTTGAAAACGAGCTTCTAGTTTAATAAGAGGGGAGAACTTTTTTTTTCTTGCTGCTCCTGTGAGATGAGAAAAGCGTGTAACTGAAATAGAGTGCTTCATTGGCTACTCGGTTGCTGAGTGAGACAAACCGAGCTCGAGCTCAAGAAGGAAAAAGGATCGTAATAATTGTATCGTGCTGGCAGTGCAGCACAAGAAGTGTAAGGGCATCATCATAACATGAAACATTAGTCTCGCTTACTGACTTCAGATCAATCACAGTTTAATTTTTGCTCACAAGTGAGAAACAGAGAAAATTAGTTGTGTCTTGTCTTGTCTGAAAAAAAAACGCACAGGAGCATCAATTGAGTAGCTATTTTATAAATTAACTGCTTGAATGTTTCCAGTTACATAGTCAATTTGAACTTTTTTTTGACTGATGACAATATTTTATTTTACCATTTTGGTTCGTCAAGTGATTTATTATAAATTGACTTTGGGATAAGAACCAATCAAATAAAAGCTGAATTTAATATTAATACATGCAAGTTACAATCGTGAGAATTCAAAGTCAAAATCAAAATAGTCAATTCAGTGTTTAGAACCGTTTAGAGTGTCATGCAAAAAAAAAGTGGATTCATGGTGAAGCGGAGCATTAAGGATCAGTTTTGTCAATTGCTTTGTTGAATGATCTCAACTCAACCGACACACGACCACAATAATATTTGGAAGACATTTTCAACCCTTTAAATATAATCGCTTAAATAATTGTTTCAATTTTAGTGACGTGAATTTGATAGTAGATTGTAGAATCGACACGAATAAGTCTTGTTTTTCACCGACTCAATACAATCGGAAAGTGACAATAAGTTATTGAACTGGGGAAATCTGATATTTTCACGATCGGCATCTTTTCATCCGTGTTTATCATTTGTGAAATTGTTGTCGGTCTGATTGCAAGTGTTTTGATGAAGGAATGAATTAATAACGGTGACTAAAGTCGGTCGAATATTTTTAAAAGTAATCTATTACCGACTTATGACATCATTATCAGCGGCGTTTAGCGTAATAACAGATAATGCATCTTTAATTGTTATTCTGTTTGTGTCATCCGATCAAATCTTCGGAACTTCTTAGTGTCAAAGGAGTTAGATGATTCATGTTTTTACGATAAAATAATTCCAATAAAATTCTGTTGGTGGAAGACCGTCAAAAATTTCTAACGACTTGTTCCAAATGTTATTCCACACAACACCATGAACTTATCCCAATCTAGTGATGAAACAGTAAGTGAAGCAGACATAAGGAAAAAGTTACTTCAGTTTTTACTCGTTTCGTACATCAGTGCTTCGCCAAACTCCACAAAGAAATTTAGTATGATGCCGTTGGCACCAACGATGACGGAACTACCTGCAGCACACAAGCCAAAAATTGGCTTTTCAATTGACTCGATCGTGGGAGGTGGTAGTGAAGATGCTGGGGGAAAAGATAGGGTTATGAGAGCATCATCTATTGAAAAGACTCAGTGTTCCTCAAGTCCGACCCCGGATGAGCCATCATCTCCTTCAGAAAATGGAACGACAAATATGTTCCATCGTCGATCTAGTGAAGTGACTTCCCCTCTTGAGCATTTACAAAAATACCATCTCCATCATCGTCTCTTGCTCAATAACGATAACAAGGGGAATATGAGCCCACCAATGCAAATGTTACTCCCGAATCATCATCACCCCCTTCAACAACTCCGCCTTCCTTTTATGCATCACCCTCAGCTTCCAGAGCGCAGAAGCCCAACGTCCCAGAGCCATAGTCCTGGGAGAACATCACCCAACAGTCCTGATAACAATGACAATACAAATAACAGTATTAATAGCAGTATTAGCAGAGGAGTAAGTAATATTGGTGGTGGTGTTTCTAATCAAACTGCCACTTCATCATCTGTAAATAGCAATCCTTCGTCACGAAGTCCAAGTCCCCAAGTTAGTGATAGTCCAAAAGGAACTCCAACTACTGATACTCCCGCCAGTCCTCACGAAATCCACCATCCTTTAGTGACAGGATCTCATGGCCATGGTCCTCGACCAGGCATTCCTGGGGGCATTCCGCCACCACATGGTCCGATGGGTCCTCATGGATTACCCCAGTTTGCTGCGTACCCACCAGGAATGCTCAATTTTGCTGCGGTTGCCGCTGCTGCTGCTCAGGGTCATCCTATTCCTCCTCCTGGAATGCCAGGGTGGTTACCACCCCCACATGCGGGCCCTCATCATCCTCATCCTGCTGCTGCCGCCCATCCACTTTACCCATGGCTTTTAGCAAAACATTCAAGATTATTTCCCCATCGATTCGGTCCAGGTACGTAACTACTTACATATTAATTATAATTAAGCTGGCGCAAAGGAAAAGAAAGCAATTATTTGAACACAATCATTTTACTTGTAAGGAACGTGGGCATACTTTACCAATTCATATTTCATAATAATTAATTTAATTAAATGGTGATTAATTTATATCAGAATCAAATTATAATGATGAAAACAAGCGTTTCTATTATATTAAACGTACTTTTACTTTTCGGATAACATTACTTTACTGTGATTTCATAATCAGAACATGTTTAAGTTTAAAACACAATATTCAACTGAAATCTTCAATTATGTATTAATTATAGGTCCTGATTTACCGGGTTTCCTTTTCCAACCTTTTCGTAAGCCTAAACGTATCAGGACGGCTTTTAGTCCCAGTCAATTACTTAAGTTAGAGCACGCCT
>JAHZMX010005478.1:0-22607 GCA_027743895.1 Seira musarum
ACGGCTCAAGGTACATATTGCTTCTTTGAGAAGTGTAGTAATAGCGAAACAAACGGAAAGGAAACAAAGAAGATGCATGGTTTCTACTCCAACAAATTTCTTCATTTTACTGTATAAAGAGTCATCAGGCAAAACCTTTGCATTAATACAGTTTTTTTTTTCATTTGCCATAAAAAGTGATAAGAATCGTACAAAACCCAAGTGAGGGAAGTGGAGGAAAGTGTCTACAGAGAAGTAAGTAGTAGTTGTAGCATAGCGTGTTGAAACTAAAAAGTGGTGGAGGTAGCAGTGCAAAACATTAAGAGAAAGGCATCTCTCCTGTAGATTGTGAGAGTTGCGCATATGGTAATATTTCTTAATTATCAAAAGCTATTTGTCGTAAGCCATAAATAAGAAAATTAAGACTCAATATTTATGAGCCAATTTTGTTCTTAATGTGTTTCCACACAGATTTACACTGACACCGTTGGCCCCTGAGATGTTCCTATTCATATTCATCAAGAACCAATGTGTTGTTTGGTCTTGCTCTCTATCTCTAACTCTGACTTTGCATTCTGCTTCTGTGTTTTCTTTGTTTTGAACCTTTTTGTAGATAGAGGTGAGATGTTAAAATGAAGAGAAATATATTTTTTTCTCACAAAATGTTAGCGCCGAACTATAACATTTTATTTCTTTCTTTACAGAGAGGAAAAAAAAACGAATACCATAGAAACAAGTAATGTGGAAATCTTGTCCGCGCTAAATATCAGCGCTTGCAAACATTGCCACATCTGTGTTTTTCTCGAAGTTTTAGTCATGTTTTACAGTAGAGCAATCTCATTTTGTCTTTTGTACTTTGTATGTCTACTCTTTTTTGTCTTTGTTTCATTCTCATTCCCTTCTCCTCCTCTGCTGCTTCTGCTGCTGCTGTTGAGGTAATTTCTCCACTGTTTTTTGAAAGCATGAGAAGATAAGGTTTCTACTTCTCTTTAAAAAATATATTTTTTCTAGAACTTCGTATCAAAATTCTCCTTTTGTTTCATTTTACTACTATGGTATATGCATTAAAGCGTTTCGGCCACTATTATGATGCAACATTTTTCATGTTTGCTTCGTAGGTTTTTCTGTGGAAACAAAGTTTAGGTATTTATACGCTCTTGTTTTGTCTTCAATGTAGAGTATTAGAGCCACACGTCATAATACAACACCTCTACTTCACACTTTTTGGAATTCCATGGACGCAAAAAAGAAAAGGATCTTTTTCGGAAGGAAACCTGGCGTTGGCAGTCAAAGCACAGATGTCAAGTCAAAGGAATAGTAAAGATGTACCAGAAAGCTTACTAACTTCTTTTACAAAGAAATTACCTTTTACTGTTGGCATTTACTATTTGCCACCACATACGTATACCTAAGTTAGAATACAGAAGGTTTCTCTTTTAATGTTGTACAAAGAACTAGAGGTATTTATATATACTGTAGTTCCTGGTTTATTTCAGGCAGGAAGAAAATGTGTATGCTTTTGAGTAAATTAAAAGGAAATAAAATGGTTCCGCAAGGCGACTCTTTTAAGTAGGTAGTAGACGTATTTCCACTGGAGCTTGAAATCTGTCTATTTAATCGAGATTAGCTAGAGGTTTTCTCCGAATTCATAATCTAAGGAAGTGGTTCACAAAGGAATCCATTTTCTTCAGATTTACTACAAAAAGTACATTTGCGTCTTTAGAAGTTGACTACAGGCGGATATTATTTCACAAGTTTTGTCATGGGTTTATTTTGCAATGAACAGAAAAAACCAACGCGTGGAAGTCAGTATTATACATATGAGCTGCTATGGTACAAACTTTTTACAGAAGCCGCATTTATTTATTTTTATAATGATAAGTACATACCTCAAAATTCTTATTTTGATCATCCTTAAAAATTGAAATAAGATGAAAGTGAATCTCAGAGTATGTGCGACCAAAACAGATCAGACGGTTTTTAAAATACACACCAGTTTTAGACTAGGTACATTAAAATAAAATTTCAATAAAAACTAGTTTAAGTAACTAATAACATTTTTTAAAGAGCCCTTACTAAAGTTTAAGCATGAAAATCGAATACTAAACTGCAAAACACTATACGTCCTTAACTATTCGTAAATGAGCCCTGAATTTGAATTACTACACATCCAATTTGAGCACATAACAACAATTTGGGTGTGTAAACCTAAAAAACTCCCAGTTAAACTTTGTCATAATAGAGAAATGAAAACATCAAGACCATTTATATACATTTACCCAGCAGACGTGATAAATTCTATCATCATGTAGGGTGTTGTCAACTTCATAAATGCAAACAACTTTGTTCTATTGTATTTCAAAAGAAATTTTTTACACGTGCTATAATCCTGTCGTTTCCTGTTTACAAGGCAAGTAGGAAGTCAAAGCTATTGCTGTTAATAGCGGGAATGATATACATAATTTTTTTGTTTGTGCAGTATTTTCTATTTCATCCAAAGTATGTATGTAAGTATGAAAAAATTTCCATTAAAGCCATTACTGTAATTTAGGAAGTTTGCGATGGTAATGAATTCATCCTTCCCTGAATTTTTCATCATGCAGTATAGCAGGAGGAGCGCATTGACAATTAAGAAGTAATAAAAAGAGCCAACAATATCTTACACAAGTTGTCATAATAAAACGCGGAGTAAATGGACTTCAAAAAATGCATGAAAAAGGGAAAATTATAATCTTTTACTTTCCCCTACTTTTTCTTTTACATTTTCCCTATTTTTTTGCCTCCTACTACTACTACTACTAGAACAAACTTGTGTGTGAGCATAAAGTTGTCAGTTAGTTAAGCTTTTTCCTGGTTACACATTAGTATTATCCTTCTGGATGGCTAACTCTGTTCAAAGTGCTTTTGTGGCATGAATAACAACTCGGAGAATTGCTCTTGGATATACCTAACTTTTTCCTTGGGATTTACTCACAAAAGCGAGATTGCATTAGAATGTCCCCTCATTTATTCCTTCTCTTTTCATGCATTCATAATATTTTATTTTTCGGAATAGACAAAATGTTGCTTCCCTTGCTCAGGCGCATTAAAGATTTTCATGAATTTTAGGAATTTAAATAATATGCTCACTGTTAACAAAGATATGCGCTTATGGGAAAAAAAGGTGGGCTCGAGAGTTATTTGACGTAACTAGGGTCAGCCTCAAGAACAACTTAACTTTGCCGACGGAAATGAAAAAGCTATACAAAGTTTCATAAACATACATGAATGTATATTGTATGTAGTTATTTAAGAAAAAGTTTTGACGGCCTTTCGCCACAATGAAGAAATGAAACAAAAAGAAAGTGAAATGAAAATGTAAGCTTTAGTAAGTTGTTTATGACTCATGCAATGCAAAAAAAAAGTCTGTTGGACTTTTTTTCCCTTCTCCACAACTAAACTATTTGGTGTGTGTAGACAGTAGTGGTAGTAGTAGTATTAGTAAGTAGTAGTAGTCATAAGAAGTAAGGTGAAGTCAGTAGCAGCAGCCATACATAAGTTAACCATAGGAGGCTCCTTCCTCCTCAACTAAAATGACGATATTCCTCCTGTCTCCCATACCCGGGGTTCAAATGGGGCGAAAGAAATGTGTCAAAAAGAATTCTTTATGATCCGAATGTGACTGGTGGAACGAGCAACTACATCCTGTTTCTTATGTATGGTGTCATCGTCGTAATATGGGAAGCCAGATCGAGACCAAAAGAGGCAGCCACAGAGAATCCAGAAATTTATATTGAAATCGCAATTCATAAAATGTGAACTCTTGTGGAACCATCCCCATATCCACGAGTAAGTACTACCACATATTTTCTTCCTCGCATTTCTTTCTCTTTCTCCCTCGTAAAACTCTGAGTGATACCAGTGGAGTCCTCTTTTCCGCAAGTGAGAAACTTAGCATGGTATTACATATAGTGATGGTAACAAACTACGGGCTTGTCAGGCCCACACGTTTTTAGTTACAGGAGTCGTGCAAGCTTCATTGCTTTCACTCTTTTCTTCTTTATTAGGCACCAGGAAAATAAAAGAAAGAAATCACTCACAAACTTTTTTCTTCTTCTTTTAAAAATACAAAGGATATGTAATGATGACGATGATCTCATGGAGAAAAGGGTAAATCCGTCGAGTGGCCCTGCAAAGCAATAAGACGAGATCTAATAACACACACACATACACTCACTTCACTCACGAAAAAAGCTAAGGTACATTAGCTACATTGTATGCCTTTACATATGGCCGTGCGACGACGTTCCAGAACATATTTCTTTATCTTCCATTTTCTTCTTTCGCCATTGACGAAAGAAAGAAGTAGAGTGTGGTAGTAGTAGTGGTGGCGATGGTGATGGTTCTGCTGCTGGAGAAAAAGGTAAGTACTTTGTGTTCACTTCGCCTTAAAAGAAAAGTGAAAGAAGTTGGCAGTAAAAATCTAATGTGATTCTTTCAAAAGACTTTAGCTCGTTTTAGTAACTTTTCCTGTATATTATATCTTGAGACGATGGCGACGGGGTAAGTATTGCAATAAAGTATAATGTTGAATGAAAAAATGGAATGAATGGACTAGGTGAGCTAAGGCCAAGGCTCAGCGGTCCTCCTCGTAATAACGTAGTACATGTGCTCCAGGATCAACTCAAACAAAGCATAAGGACACATGCTTCACTGGATACAGTCCTTTCTGAAGAAGATGATGATAAGTAGTTGCAATGAGCCAAGTTAAAGCTTTCTTTCCATGTGTGCCTTGTAGTATGTACCTAGTGTGATCTACAAACTAAGGCCTGAGGACTTGTAATGCTTGTCAGAAGAATAAAGATAAAATATATCGAAAAGAGAAGATACATACTTAAGCATTCTTGTTAAGGCATAAGCTTACTGGAAAATATTTTTCCAAGATAAAACGAAGAAAAGGATTAAATGCTTATTCATCGACTTACTTTATTTACGTCGTTTCTAGAAACCCGTAATACCAAAACGCAATAATAATTGATTTTTACATTGTTTAATTAGTTCGATCTTTGAAAACACATAAAGTACTATTCTTCAAAACTTGCTTGAAACTTTAGTTTTTCTGAAATTTGGCCTGAGGTAAAAGTGATACAAAAACATCTAAAAAATATCAAATTATCATACCCAAGTCACCGCCAAAGTCAAGACGCATTTTAATATTCTAACAGTAAAGGTATAATACGTACATAGGTATACCTTTCTTGCTTTATAAGAGAATGCTTACGAAACAAACGAAAAAAGCCATTATGTATGGGAAATCAAGAAGGATGATGGAAAGAATAGGAGAAAGACACCGGGTTATATGTATTTTCTATAGAGCGTTTTCCTCAAATACGGAGAAATAGTGAAAGCATCAGCAGATCCTTTCGAATCAAGCTATTCATGCAGAAAACAACCCTTCTCGTGAATTCTTTATTGAAGATTGAGATGAGTTTAATTGCCAACGGTAAAGTCTCATCTTCTTTCCACTTCCTACTTTAACTTTTTATCTGCTTCTCCTATAATATGTACACAGATACTTTTCTTTTTCCATTCCTTCTCAGGAGGGCATTGCCAAGCCAAGAAGAGCCATGCATGCGAGGAAAGAGCTATTTTATTTTCAAGCATCCACTACTACTTTTCTTTTTCCTGGACTTTCATTTCATGATAATCATCTTTCTAATGGGAATAAGCCAGGCACAGATGTGACGAACTCTGGAAACCTTCCATCTTATACAGGTATACATTCACGAACGTATATTCCAAGACGACAATTCTACGCTAATTCCAAGAAGCAGTGAGGTGGAAGGAGGCTTTCTATTTGTAAAACGTTTAGATGGCAAGTTTTTAAATGAAAAGTCCTTCACTTTCTTATTTCCTAGACTCAGAAGGAGAGAGAGAATGAGTGAGTTTGTTATATTCAATACTTATTTCACGTGTTATATAAAACCTTAACGTTTCATAATGGAAGTGACCTTTTATAAACTTCAAATACATGTGTATCTGCTTTTATTCCAAGGAGAGAAGAGCTCATAGAGAAACCATGATTAAGAATATTTTTCCAGGTCAGGACAATAACTTCGGAGGACAATGAAAGCTAAATTGGAATTCCTTCATCCAACGTTTTACGCATATTTTGTTTATTTATAATCAACGAGAATGATCTATTTGGAAATTAAAAAGAAAGGCCGAACTACCAAGAAAGGAGCTCATCCGCTTTTTGCGCAATTTTCAGTAATATTTTCTTTGAACTGTCCTCCCTGAAAATTCAAAGAAAAAAATCTTACATGACTCTATCAAAAAAGAAAGATTGTGAAGACTGAAAGAGATAACACCAATTCTACTTAGCAAACACTTTACTTTTCCGCCATTCTAAGAAGTCAACAAAGTTTTACATGCTTTTAGGGTTATAAAGCTTAAAGAATGAAAACGCGGCGAAAGTAAAAGCAAACTATCAGTGAATTCATGGAAGTATTATTTAGTGCACAAACTAAAAAGTACCTTCGTTGACTGACTGACGCACACAGGCAATGTCAGCGTGTAAAGGAATCATCAAAAGCATAACATCGCACATCCCAATTTTATGTTTCCCCAACACTTAAAGTCTGAAAGATTCTTGTAGTTGTAAGCTTTCAATTTCACTAGTTTTGCTGTAGGGAGTTAAGACATCTCAAAAACTCACAAGCACTAACGTAACGTACTGTACGATCCTGACTCCACTCACCTTCGAGATTTCCATCCGCTGAAGATGTCTACGTTTGTTTTCTTACCTTTACTATGCTACTGCTACACAACTACTATTATTATGTATGATGTTCTATTTTAGATGTACTTTGTCAACGAATGAAACATCTGCTGTGGTGAAAGGAGAAGCCCTAGTTCGACATTTACTTAATGTGTTAAAGTATTTTGCGGAGAAAATATTAGTAAGTTTACCAAAGTCATAATAATGCACTCTACTCAAACATATCGCTAATGCATGGAAATTGAGATGAAATTAAATAAATCGGTTTAAAGTGCTCTGCACATAGCATCTCGGTTAATGTGTTCATAGATTTTAAGTAGCTAGCCAAGCCAGTGATATCAAAATCTTTTATCGAACACAATCACACTTTTATCAGAACATAATATTTAATGAGACATTTATTGAGTTTACTCGTATCAGTTAATGATTTCCAATTACGATCATGGCGTTGGTCATTTACACGTACTCAATGTACGTTATCTAATCGCTGCTCATTATTTTGTAACATTGTTTCTCAATTTTTTCCCATGGTTATATAAATTCCAAACTCAGTGGGAGCGGATTTACATCTCATGTTTCTATGGAATTGGTCGTGCCATAATGCAATTTCCCTTCAAACTCATTACTTTCGTAAGATCTTTTCTAACTTTGAAAAAAAACCGTGGCAACAAGGACTAAAGTACACAGATTCGATTTGAGGAAAGGAATGCTTATACATAGCTTTGTCGGTGTATTTGTATTTGCTCATGTAGTGAAGTATATATCTGTCGTTTTAATAAACATAAACGCTGATGAACTATCTCTCAGTTCAGTACATAATTCTGTTGTCTGTCGTAGATTGTTGTCTCAAGGGACGCCGTACTGAATTCATAATAAGTTACGCTATGTACTTCCTTTCATGCTATTACTATATTGTATGCTGATGCTTTCTTCAAATCTTGAGAGAAGGAAATGGGGAAATGGTGCAGCACTATTTGTACACTTTCTCATCCCGAGGAAACGAAGCAACCCTTCATTTTGCTTTCCTTAAATGTTATTCTTAGGTTGGTTTGACTGCTTGATTTTACTTTCCTCTCATATTTTTTTTCTTCCAGAAGCCTCTTCTTCTCCATCTGTTTCTCGCGAGAGTGAAGAAAGTTTTGGTGGAGATGGAAAAGAATATCTAGGGGAAAGTTCATAGTTCTGGTTACACAGTTGAGTGACTTGGGGAGCTTTTCACTTGCTTCTTAAAGTCAGTCAGTTTTAATGCTACCACCACTACCACCACTACTACTACTACTACTGCTACTACTTACTACTACAACAACAAGCTGCTGAAGCGAGAAATGAAAAAGAACGATGCTCCATGCAATAACAGGTCGAGAGAGGAAACAGGCCGTGCTATTACGAGTGGCATGTATTGTGAGCTAAGAATAAACCCTAATTTAAGGGTCTGACGATGGCTGGTTCTTCTATGCTATTCTCATTCTCTTACTGTGATTTAATATTTTCAAAGAACAATACAAGTCTCTCTCATTCCATTCCACTTGCCCAATGAAAATGAATGCAAGTACAATATCATCTTGAAGTTATCACAAAAATCATCAGCCCGTGCAGAATGCATTTTGCTGTCTTTCATCCCACTAAAAAGAACACAAACAGAATGAGAGAGTGAGGGAGAGCGAACGCAGGCGAGGGAAAAGTTTATTGAGATTTTTTCTCCTTCGTAGATTCCTGTCAGCAACATCGCACTTTAGTTAGACCTTTATAATAGCCAAGGGAAATGTAAATGGCATAATTTCCCTCTCATGGTCTCCACGCTAAAATATGCAGAAGCTATTCAAATTCTCCTTGTCAATCAAGGTAGAATCAAATGAATAAATTATGTAACGAGAAAATCAGTCGCACATTCATTATCAAGAATGCGTTGAAAGGCTAAAGTCAACGCGAAAGTTCCAAAAACGAATGGGACCCGCCCTTAAATACGCAATTTAGACTATTCCACTTCACCACGAGTTGAGAGAAAGAAAATGAGGCAAGCGATTTTCCACCCGTCATTAGGTCAGCCTCAGCCGTAATCATGATTTCTGAAATATTTATCATGTGTGCACATGTAAGACGTTATGCAATATAATGTGTCCAAACCCAAAACACTATCATTAAGAAGGAGTTGTCCAAGATGAAAGGCACTACACTTTACTTCTACTACGACTCCTGCACACAAAAGTTTTCTTCTCTTTAAATTAGAACGATTATCTTGATGATCCTTAACATACGAGCTAAAAACATATTGAGTTGAGTACACACACTGTCCTTGTTTCTTTTTCATGTAACACGTTTTGTAAAGAAAAAAAATCTCGCATTTTCGTTTCACACTCAAGCGCTCAGGGTCATTCATTCATGAGGAAAGAAGAGCATCTATACATAGCAATGCGCAATCATGAGGACGACCCCAGTTAAAACAAAACTTTCCCCCTTTCCATTACAGAAATAGTTATTCACATTATTCTCATCATCTTATTCATTTTAAAAAGGAAAGTCCATTGTTTTTCCTCCTTTTCACTTGTTAATGGTTTGGAGATGCTGAAATTTCTTCCTACAACCCGGGAACAATAGAAAGTGCTAAACTGCCACAATATTTTTTCCTTATTCTGGTCTGGTCTGCCTTGGCTGCTCAACATTTTCTTTATTCCAAATTCTATTCTTACTCGTGTACTTTTACAATGAATCCCTTTCCTTATTTAAACTTTTTAGGGATATGCATAAGAAGATGTGAAATTATCTTAAGTTTGCAGGGGCACTAATCATTATCATCATCATCGTCATCATCATTCCATGTCGTCCCCATCTTCTACTTTCACGATGGAATATGAACATTTCTTTATTCATTTCCCCGTTACTTCCATCAGCTTATTTCGTCCGTACAAACTCCTTCCTTTTCACATTACACTCAAGTATTATCACCCACCTTATCCAGGAATCATCATCATCATCTTCGTCATCATCATCATCCTCACATCTCAAAATGAATAAGGAAGGAGCAACCCAAAATTCATATTGTTTGTTTGAGTAATAAGGATTCTATTTTTTTCTGAATGGGATGCATCAACTCCAAGTCATCTGCGGTAAGTGCAGTGCATACAATTCGTGAACAAAAAAAAACTTTTTCCCCTCTATTTTTCGTTGGAACTACTCAGGGCAAAGGAGAAAAGTCACATTCTCTTACAGCACGATTTACATTAACTCTGCGATGCCATAAGAAAAAAGTGGTTTTGTTGCTTCACTTTTTCCAAGAAAGTCTAATGTAATGCGTACCTACGCTCCGTTTTTCTCTCTTGCGGTTGAGCTTTTTTTTCAGCGTCACACGATTCGGAAGTGTAATAGTGGATTTTTACCTACGTAAAAATTGCCAGTTGTTTCTTCCTCATTGTGTGCAGATGAGTTGCTTTTTGTCGACAAAGTTCTTTGCATGAAAAGTTCTTGTTAGAATATCTACGCAAAAGTCAAAGTATATTCGTACACAAACAATGCAATGAAGACTAGAGTATGAGTACGCAATGCCTTCCTTGTCTTGTCTGCTTTTGATAAGTTCTAGTACAATAAGGAAAGGAGGAAGACCAAGAAGGAGAAGAGAATAGTAAAAAGGGAGAGAAAGAGAAGTAACTTTCTAAAGTTTTTTTTCTCCTTGAATGATGATGATGATAATGGGAATGTTTTAGTTGTGGTTGGCTCGTGTAACAACATTGTCATTGAAAAATCACTCAGCTATATTAAAACGGGGCTCTTGTGTCCGGATTTCTGGTTAGCTTGGCAGGTATATAGATGATCATCTTCATCATCATCATAATAACACTATAGAGGCTTTCTAGACGTTGCGTGCTCTCCCCTCATCATTTTCAGCGAAATCAATGTACATTTTAGCTGTTCCAATCTTAAGTTCGCCATACTGATACTGACTGGCTGAGTGAGAGTTGGAGTGACTGAGTGTGTCTGTCTATGTATACCTATGTCATGCAATAATAATAATCATGAGAGGATGACTTCGCTCCGCTGATGATGGTGCATTCATATCAAGTTCTTCTTCTCTCCTTCCTTTCTTTCTTTTCCCAACTTTTTTTTGCTACTACTACAAATAGCACTCTTGCTACTAATAATAAGCATACTGGGAAAGAATGAAAAAAATTCACCAAAAATGGATTGATGGGAACATGGTAGATCCCGGGGAAACTAATACAATTCCTGAATAGCTTGTTGACTTTCAGCCGTATCATCATTGAAAAGCCGAGTAGCACTACTCTAAGGAAAGAAGGAGAGAAAAAAACTTTGTCGATGTAGCTCTTTTTAAAAATGCTCACGAGTCTTTGGGCACTTGTGTGTCAACCCTGTTATAGAGGTCTAATGGCACATCTCATTTATTGGCTGTCATCCTATCGTCATAATATTGTCATCCTTCTCTTCCTTTTCCAATTGCTTTTCATCCTTTTTTTCCTCATTGATTTCGATTTGTTATTGTTCCTCATTCCCTTCATTTATTACTGCTCAAAAAAACGGTGAAGTGAAGGAACTGAAATATTCCTCTCGTCTTTCTCAAATGAAACCAAACCACTCACTCTTCTTGTTTCGTTTTCCATCTTGTTAAGCTTGGAAAAATATACTGCATCGGATAAAAAAAAAGAAGAAGACAAGCTTTAGTGATGAAAGTAGTCGAAGGGTTATTCCGGAGCTATACACACACACCACCACTACCACCATCACCACCAACCACTCACTCAATATTATGATATGCTGAGTGCCGCACCCACGTAGCTGAAGCAGCAACCTCCGCCCTTGCTTTTCTTGATCGTTCATAATTATAAGTTGCTTTTTCCGTCTTTTCCCTTCACTCTCTTCTTTCTTCTTATTTTGTCTATCCAAAATATATAGTAATAATAAAAAGTGTTTTCCTATAGTGAAAAAAAAGTTTCCCACAAAGATTTCCTCTTTCACTTGTTTCTCCAACTTTATTATTTCCGTTTATGTTTGTCATCATCATCCGCATTGCAACATATTTCATATAGTAGAAGTGGAGGGAAAACCAGCCACCTTCATATTTTTTTTCCTCTTGGCTTCTACATACATTTACATTTTTAAGTGGTTATATTGAAAAATTGAATAGAAACCACAAGCTTTCCTTTCTTCATTCCACCACACTTACTTTCCCTGTACTCTTCTACAATTTCTTCTGTAATAAATGAAATGCGACGAAATATGTCGATCCAAATGACACTTTTTTAACTTTTCTCTCTTTCTAGATTTGGCTTTGCGTTGCGTGTGCACTTGAGAGTTATTAAAAGGCAAGAGGAAACGAAGGACAGTATAGGACAGCTAAAGCACGCTGCGGTAAAAAAAAAACAGAATGAATTGAATGAATGAGCTATGCAAAAGCAATGAATTAAATCAGAAAAAGAATTTCGTTTTCCAAAAAAAAAACTACTCTTGTCTGCATTTCCAAACACATTCCATCCAAACCCATTTTTTGTAAATTAGGCGCAGCAGTTAATGCTGAAATATCGACACGAGAGAAATGAGTATAAAATGCGAACGAGCGTGACGCTCAGTTATTAAAAAATAAAAATATGCAGCTGTTTGGAAAACAACAAACCATTTCTATTTCTACTACACTCCCACTGCTACGACGACTGACTACTTCTTCTTCTGGAATGAAGTATAGGTACTTAGCTAATCATTTTTGAGGCACGGATGGTAGCTTTTATTTGTATGCTACTGCACTACACAACTCTTTAGTTAAAAAAATAGTCTGACTGGATGGCTGTTGTGTGTATCAGAAAAGGAAATACAAGCGAGGAAAAAAAACTCTTTCGGGGAGGAAAGTTAATTTCAAACCATCAAATATTCTACTTGTTTCCTTTCTTCGAAGAACCAAGCACATTTTCTAATTTTGAGAATGAAAGAAAGAAAGAAAAAAGGGCGAATGCAAAATAATCATGATGGCTGTCAAGCCTGCCTGCCGTTGTTGTCGAGTAGAGCCGTCGTCATGAAGGCACATGTGATATTTTCTTTGGGGTATATAAATATATGACATTGCATGCACATCTCCCTCTTCTGACTCACTCAGCTCGACTCGGCTTAGAAATCTTTGTGTAACGCTTATTAAAACTCATCGTATAATTTTTTAATACGGACTGAAAACGTTTTTGTTCTTTGGGGAGGGAATAAGTGCACATTTGCTCGTATTCATTCCGCAAAAAAATAAATTCTCTACTTGTTTTGGGAGAGGATACACAATATTGTATATCCATTTATGTGTATGCTTTCGTTTACGCTCGTTGTTTCTCTTTAAATAAATGCTCACTCAGTTTGACGTGATTAATTTTTGGCTTTTTGCCTTCCATTTCATCCATCCATCTCGATCTTTTGGATTTGGGAGTGCTAATAAATCTTACACAGTTTCTGGAAACGTAAGACAATGATGTAATTTATGTATTTCTTCGGTTTGGGGATTAGGACTTTTTGTCTTGCATTAGTAGAAGGACCATCTTTCCGTTCAGTTCAATTCTTATGCCCTGCTTTAATTTTTTTCCCTCTATCAGTCCCGTCTCATTCCCTATGAATATACATAAAGAGAAAAATGGAATTCTGGGAGTAGACAACAAAAAATAGAGAATGGAGGTTTTTGGGGGAAAAGGCAAATTGTATAGGAAATCGAAGATTACAATGCAGTGATGGTGGATGGATGAGACACAAGTCGTACAAAACAAAAACATTCAGCTTTCCTAGTTCGTCAACTCATTGGAAACTATAGAAACATTGTTTCATGTTCACACACACTCACAGTATCAGACAGTTTAGTTTCTCTCATTTTCTCTTGAAAAAATCTCATCCTGTCCTTGCTTCTATTATTTGGACAAAAATTCTGATCAAGTTTTATTTTTCATTTACACGCTTGTACTCTATTTGTGTTCTCCTTCTCATCAAGAAACTTTAATGGCATTCAATATAGACTGGAGACTACTTTGTATCACCCCCTTTTCCCTCCACATGGCTTTGTTCTGAGCATATTACCTCTTAATCTTTAAGCTTTTACTCCAGGAAAAAAGTAGTCTACTTTGGTCCAATCCAATATATAAAAGTAATCCGGTACGGCCATTATATATTTTTTTCCTTTGAGCAAATGCTAATGTTATACATGCAAATCCTCTGATTGAGAGATATTTTTAAATTACGTCTTTTCACAGAGTCAATGGAAAAAGATTTGTATTTCTCATTAAACTGTCAACAGTTAATTCTTTCCCTCCCAAGTGTTTTATGTGTGTACCAGAGACACTAATGGGATTCCTTACCTGGCCTGGGATGTCTAAACCTCTTTGAACTTTTGTTACGGAAGTGAAGAACTGTATTTCTCTCACATGCCAAAATACCTCGGGTTTGGTAGTTTCGCTATTTAAATAAAGTGCAACTTCTTTTGTCGTTTATATTACGCTGGCAATAATCCGTGCTGCGAGTCAAATTTCGAGGCTTTTCTACATCTTTCCCTATCGATGGAAGAGTTGTGTCGTAATCCTGAAATAAAATTACACAAAACATATATAGACTTGCATTAGTTTATTTTCTTATCTTGGAGGAATCGTAAAATTTTAGCATCATGATCAGACTTTGTCAATTGTACTTAATCAATTTGTATCGTAATATTGTGCTTTCCGTGCCTAATGTTTAAGTAATAAACCTTATCTGGCTTAGATAAATGAAGAGTAAGCGTCTTAACTAATTTACAGAAAAATCTTTTTTATACCTTAGAATCCTTTTCCTCCAGCAATTGTGCACGTATTTTCTTCAATGCTTTTTATTTCTTTGATTTTCATGCAAATGCGGATTTTATGCCTGTGATTTAAAGCCTTTCTTTTGATAACTCTTTTCGTTTGCCTTTTGAAATCCCATGAATTTTTCATAGTCACTTTTACCCCCAATTACGCGACAGAATATTCATAGATGAGTGCATAGATTGTAATCGTAGCAGTACAGGTATACGGCTTGTTAACTATCATAAAATTTAAAGACATTTGTACCGGTCACATTACGCTAATTTACGTAAATGCAGTTAAAAGCATTAATGCAGATAAGAGATTTCGAAAAATTTTAATGAAACTTTTAAAGCCAAAAAGTTAGCAGGTTTACACGTTACCTAGCAATAAGTAGTTAGCTGCTTCGTTCCACATCGTGAGTATCACACTCGTAGCTTTAGCCTACCAACCAGCTTGCTCTCTAAAAAAATTGTACGGTCTACTGGGCCACCTCTTCTAGAGCTAGAGCCACATTTTACCGCAATTGAGATTTTTTGGGCTAGGATGAGATGCTGAGAGCAAGAGAGCTACTCCATTGCCTACTACTATACGATACGGTACTCGGTACTCTACAGTAACGGAGATGTGAAACGAGAGAGTTGCTCTCAAAAAGAAGGAACCGTTTCGCTCTTTACAACATCCTCGCTCTCTTAGTTCAGCTAGGAAGAGATGATGAGACATGTTCCGTTTCAGACAGCGCTTTAGTAACGTGAAGGTGACATTAGAAGCGAATCTAGAGGATCTTGAGTTCGTCTAGCTCTCTAGCAATCGTGCTTTCTTTTAGAGCAGAGAAGCAGACCAAAGCAACCCTAGATTAGGTTGTGTACTCTAGGTTGCGTGGACCAAGGATGCTGAGACCGAAGGAAAATTGCCTACTACCACCACGGCGCGACGTTGCGTTACTTGTGCAGCAGCATGCATGAACCATTACAAAATTCGGAGAAAAAAAGGAAACTTCTGGGATCACCTAAAATTGAATGGAGAAAAAGGGAGTAACTTCTTTGGTTCTTGCCAATACACACCCTGTCTTTCGTGCTAATGATCGTTCGATTCTATCAACATGGCATAAAGCATTTTTTGATGAAAAATTTGTTCGTGTCATGCTTTTGATGCTCGTCACTTGCCAAAATTATCTGATTTGACAAGTTGTGATTTGCATTCATTTTTTTCTGAAAAAACTATATACGAGCACGTACGTTGTGACGTTCACGCCAAAAATTCGAAAAGACATTAAGGCTTTTGCGTTTATTCATTCTGCCTGTGTGTGAATAAGAGAATATGAATCATGCATCTATCTATTCCTTTCGTTCGCGCGCGCTACTTGTATAATGTATAGTTTTTAAACCATCATTTATTATTGTTCAAGTCCGGAAAGGCATAAAAAGAGCACGGTATTATTGTGCTTACTGTTCTGACAGTTATTTTCTTTCACTCGATTCATGTCATTCGCGTTGCGTTGTTTGCTTTTCCTTTCCTTCTTTCATTTTCTGGCTTGAAAAAAAATACGTATTGATGCTGGAATTGCTGAGAAGGATGCATGTACGTAATAGTATGCATGGCATACACTTAATAGGGAAAAGCTAACTGATGCGCAAAGAAAAGCAGGAAAGGGCAAAAGAAAGGAGACTCTGACGAGCAGGGAAATTATCTATGCGTTAAATATCTAGAATGTGTACAACTGACATGATTAATGGCTCTGCTTAGGTCTCTGGATTTAGACTCTAATACCACGGGAGGACATGACGTGATACATAAAAAATAATAGAATCTTGTTTCGTTTTTATGCATACCAATCATGATGATCATTAACGAGAGTGACTGAAATATAAATGATGCTCCAGTGTCCCAATTTCTTTCGTCTTGGTCTTCATGATACACAGGATCCGCTAGTTCCAATACATTTATTTTGTTAGTGAAACAATTTTACTGGTTACTTTTTCTCATAATCATCATATCACTACCCTCTAGCGTCTCCTTCATCAGGCTAAAATGCAAATATGAACTGGAAAGGAAAAAATAACGGAAATCAAGGAATATTTTCAATCCTGCATCATCATTTCTTTATTCCGAGGAAAGCGGTGCAGTTGCCCCTAACAAAAGTTATTACATCCTTTTGATAGGGTGGACATATCATATGAAGACTTAAGAAGTAAAGTAAAACGTTTTCCATTTGACTCCGCCGAGTTTAGTGACGGAAAAAGCCACAATAAATATTTAGCATTGTTTCATTTCACGACAGTTATATATATTTTTTGATACAATAAACTGCACTCAAAACCCTTTCGAGTTTACTGTTCCACCATTTTTATTTAACCAACCCACACACATTCATTCGCCACTACTCCGGCTTATTTTTTTTTACTTTTTCCACGAAAAAAAAAAAGAAAAATTATTTTGCGAAGACACGAATTCATGATGATTCATATATAACGTATTATTTCAAACTAAGCTACTTTTTCCATCAAGTGACTAGTGAGTGCGGTAGTTTTCTCCAAAAATAGTAGCAACTTTAGTTGTACAAACTTTAAGTAAAAGCTAACACAGCATAAAAAGGAGGAGAAAAGAAAAGGAAAAAGAAAAAGGAGCCATTTGCATTTGAAACGGAGGGAAAAAGTCACTTTGTCGGCCCATTATAATGATGATTCGCATCACATTTTACCATTTCTCGGCTATTTACAGGCATTTATAATAGGCCATTTCATAACACACTTGGATGGCTTCTTTTTTTTTCTTATTTTTTCCTTTTTCGCTTTTGCATATATTTTTCTTCTAAAAATATACTTAAAAATACAGAAAACGGAAAAAAGTGAGGACGAATGAAAGAAATATCCCAAAACGAAGGGAATGAAAATGGCGCAGTCTAGTTATCGTCATCATCATCAGAACCATATTTTTTATTCATACGATTTCCTTACGTTATTATTATTCAGTTACTTTACTATAATCATCCATAGCTTCATACTCATTGTTAGTTTGTAAGTTCATACACAAGCTAAGATTGTTACAATGAATCAGACATGATTTTTTAGAGAAAAATTCACTATTTAAATACTCACATACTCTGAAATAGCATTCATTTAATACTTCGTTGCAGTGGTCATCCCACTTCTAAATTTACAAGAAATTAAATTACAAAAACGAATCTTATGGATATAGCTATCACAGTTACGATTGTCGAATCTGAATCAAGATTCATTTCGGAAGTATGTACATTTATGTGCAAACTAAGTGTAAGCTAAAACGAAGGGAATGAAAATGGCGCAGTCTAGTTATCGTCATCATCATCAGAACCATATTTTTTATTCATACGATTTCCTTACGTTATTATTATTCAGTTATTTTACTATAATCATCCATAGCTTCATACTCATTGTTAGTTTGTAAGTTCTTACACAAGCTAAGATTGTTACAATGAATCAGTCATGATTTTTTATAGAAAAATTCACTATTTAAATACTCTCATAGTCTGAAATAGCATTTATTTAATACTTCTTTGCAGTGGTCATCCCACTTCTAAATTTACAAGAAAATAAATTACAAACACGAATCTTATGGATATAGCTATCACAGTTACGATTGTCGAATCTGAATCAAGATTCATTTCGGAAGTATGTACATTTATGTGCAAACTAAGTGTAAGCTATACAATAGCTCTTGATGCTATTGTGTATTTCTTTACGGAGTTTGGCCTTAATGTGCTCGTTCTGCACCATAATTTTTGCATTAAAACGATTCGAACATTATCCATCACCCTTTTACTGACTGAAAAGGTTCGTGTTGTATCCGAAGCCTTTAACAAAAATTTGTATTTAATCTCAGTCAAATACATTTGTATCAAAATTAAGCAGATTTTGGTGTATGAGAATGTGGATGGAATAAATAAAGTTAACCACAAATAGATTCAATCATGATGATGATGATGGCTGATGTACTTGACTTCTTTCTATCGATATGTACATGATGACTTAATTGCGACTCTTGAAAAATCGTAATAATAGCTTAGGAATATAATTCAAGGAAGGGAACAATTGAAGTTAATATGAAATGTTCTCACGTTTTCCTCATTCATATACACTTACGACTCATTCAACTTTCAGTTTTTTGTCACATTTTTTTTACATGGATTCAAAATTGATATAATTTTATTTTCTAATGGGATGGGAGCAAGAAGATTTTGTAGACTGTTACGAATACCTACACATACATGCAACGACTCCCCTGCATCGCATTTCATTCAGCTCAGTGCCTATTATAAACATGACGTAGTAGGAATATATTCGACGGAAACGATTTCTATTTGGGGAAAATGTTAGTAATGAAATTGTTGGGATCGACATTGCCATTAACTCAATTCACATTCTGTAGGGTTCTTCTGAGGGGAAATAGAATTTTACGATGGAACCATATGCACACATTGATTGTTGAACGGAATGACTACGACTTGTCTGCTCTCCTTCTTCTGCTGCTGCTGCAGCTACCGTTATCCCGCATACTGAACACAGAGCACACATATAAATACTTACACATACCTACTCACTCTCAGTGACTCTTCTTTTTTTAGAATCATGTGTGTTTTAGCGTTTCTGAAGTAGTAGAATGGAGGAAAGTGAAAAAAACAGGAAAAAATATAAGAGAGTGAGCATGCATAACTATAACGAATGAATGAAAAGTAAAGTAAGCAGTTAAGTACACGAAATGGGGGTATTTCAGCATTAAGCCGCTCTAAAGGTTTCTTCTCTCGAAAAAGCATTTTACCATCATCACTAGGAAAAAATTTCACCGCTCTACCACTACCACCAGAGCTACCACTTCTAGAAGAGAGAAATAACATCATCGTTCTTGCAAATATGGAAAAGAGGTCCAAGACCTTCCTGAGTAAATAGCCTATTACATAAACACGCATTCCATATTTTATATTCGTGTAATTTTATTTGTGTATCTAAAAACCAATGTGGCACATCATCCAATATTTCCCGTAATGTGCTACAGTCACTTTTCCCCTGGAAAAAAAGTTGTACTTACTACTTACTCGATGCTACTTTTCACTCTGCCCTGCTCTGCCATTTCCTCAGAAAAATATTTCAAGCTTTTTATACATCCACCACCAGTTCTTTTTGTAAATGCAATAGGGAGGATTTTTATAAGAGGTTGCTGTAGTGTCCTGGTAGTTGCCTCTTACTTGAATCCATCCAATGGCATCTGGGTGGCTTCTGTGAATGTGAAATAAAATAAATAAATAAAAAAAATAATATTTTCAATGTTTTTCTGCCACAAAAAAATGCTTACTTAAACTTAGAAGAAGAAAGCAGGGATGATAGCATACGTTGTAGAAATGAAATTGATGATTCGATGATGGAAAATTGAAATGGCATTGCTAGTTCAGGAGGAGGGAATCGAATTGCAAAACAAATAAAAAAAGCTTGATAAAAACGTAATAACATGTTTGTGGTACTGTCTCTTTTCCCTGTCTTTTCACAACATTTGGAAATTTAATACTGGAGATAAAAAATCACTTAACCTTAATGCTGCTCTGCCTCTTAGAATATTGCAAAATTTCACGGAATCCATGAAAGTGATAAGATTTTTTATTACGTGAATAGATACAACGGAGCAATTTTTTGTGGTGCTTCTGGAAAAAAAGAAAAACGGTTGATTGGCGTGGGTATGGGCAATATAAGCATATAAAATGGTCGCTCTGTTCACTACCACCACCACCACTGCCATCATCATCATTCCAGCAGCTTTATCTAGAGCACGCTTTCCGGAATAGTAAAGTAGACAGTAAAAAGCAACACCACAAACATAAAGCATCATTTCGTACAAAATAGGTAAGGTGATAAAAACCCGTGGAAAATCAAAATGGATCTCCAGATTTATATCAGTTTTCTCCCGAATGATTTCAACAGTTTTGTTTTCATCAGGAAATGTGATTCCCCTAATTTCGGTTTACGCTATATTAGCGAAAAATGGTGGCTTTGGTTGTAAAACTGTTTTTACTTCTCCGAATCTAATTGAATGGGCTTACCCAACAATAAATAAAATTGGTTGAGTAGTAGCAGCAGTAACATTCGTCCATGGTACACATACACAGTGAAAGCAACAGTATTTTTGATGATAGTAATGTAATGACGACGGTGGTGAAATGGATTAGATCGTAATCATAAATTAAAGTGTGTATGAATTAACTGGAGAAAAAGAGACGCACATTTTACTTCGTCATGCTACCACCGCACCACACCACCACCACCACATAGATTTGCAGGTTGTAGCCTATGATAGCAGTTAGTTGGCATTGCCACCGTAAAAAAAGGAAATGGTTTTCACCAAACATATCATATTATTCTCTATCTTTGGTTCACGTGCTCCGATTCAATAACATTGTTGCTCCCTTTCCCTTGGCTTCCAATAAAATATAATACTTTTTATGGGAACGTCAAGCACTGATCATAAATATTTGCAGCTGTTGTTACAACTATTACTGATACTAAAGCCAGGGTTTCAATTACCCTTTTTATGTCGCCTTATTAATTCACGTTTCACCGGGTAAAATGTAAAGTAGGTACAATGCCTCTCCTCACTCATTCCTCTCACACAATCGTATGAACAAGAAAGCTCGCACACAATCACTAATGCCATTGCAATTCCGCTGTTGCTCATGTTTATTCGCTTACTCATGTGCGAAAAAGAAGAATCACTAAAAGAGATTATTCTTGGAATAATAAAAACAACTAGTGAAACATTTTCTATGAAGCAAGTCATTAGCATTCTCTTTAAATTTGAATAATTAATAGGATTTCAGTTTTTGGCTGAAAATATTACATCCTTTGACTAAAAAGTTTTTTTTTTCTTTATGATACATTGACACCTGAAAAGCAAATCTCGCGTAGGCGTATTGAACCATGTACAAGTAAAAGTTCTCGTGAAACGCTCGGCTAAAGCTCGTGTTATGTTCATTTTTTTAGACAGTTGCCATTTTTATGATGATATTTTATTTCAAGCTTGTCCTCGGTTTTCATTTTGCAACATCAAAAAATACGTTGTACATTTAAAGGTAGGACATGGCATTTTGATTCGTATATGCAGACAAACAACATCGTTTTCGACGAATGAACGAAACATGCACGTAACATATCATTAGGATCTTACTTATTCGAGGGAAAATTGATTTCACAGACCACTTGCAATCACGTTAGACGTTGGTTCAGTCAGTCAGGCCATAGTAGCCGTGTGTGAGTACAATGATTTCAGCTTCTGTGGCGTGGCATATTACGAGCTTATGTGAGCGAGCGAGTGAGCACAAACAGAAGCTTAGAATTTGTTTTAGGCATGCAAAAAAGCAGTTGTCTCTCTTGGGGTTTCGCACTAACGGACTTTGTTCTTTACGATATTATTCGACTTTCTCGTGCGCCACAACACTATTTCGAAGAAAGTTGTAAACAGGTAGTGGTAGCAGTGAAGCTAAAGTATTAGTACTTAGGTAGCATGCATGGTGAATTTTCTATTTTTTCGAGGGCTCTAATTATTAAAATTTGTTCGAGAAATGAAGAGAAAAATGTCCATGGACTGTTTTCAACGGGAGAAATTTATGTTTATGGTTTGCGCTAACAATAAGATTGACAATATTATTACAGCTGCAATTTTAATGTGAGTTATGTTCCTTACTAGACTTAATGTATCCAATCATCTGTTCATTCATTTCTTATAACCACACATCATACCATAAAACATTCGACAGTTCATGTTCATATGTACCTGGAAGTACTAGCGGGTCCGGTGTCAATCATTTTATGCATTTTCCTCTTTGCACGGACTTTCAATGATATTGCTAAATGTCCGGGCTTCAGGTGTGCTGCTAAATAACTCATCGTATTGCATGATGTTATTCACCTTCTCCTATTCACCAAAAGAAGAAGGAATAAAAAAGTGATATAACCATAACTTATAATATGTCTTGTTTTACTCGAATCGAAATATTTTCGGATTTCCCTACCAAAATGTTTTAGCTAATGATATTAGAAAAACGCAAAGCGCGCAACCAAGCAAACCAGAAG
>JAHZMX010005479.1:0-24258 GCA_027743895.1 Seira musarum
AAGCTTATGCCAAAATTGTCAGCATCTAAAATCACATCATTTAAGTATATTCACGAACATTATTTGTCATTTAGAGCCACACAATTAAATGAACAATGAAAAAAAAAATCCGCAAACAGAGTATGTGCACAAAGGGCCTTCAATTCTGAGGACTATATTTTCTTCTGCATCCTTTACCACGAATTGGGGAAAGCATAAACTCCATTCCTGTTCAACCGATCCAGCCAACTTTTCAGGAGGAGCATACACATTTATTCGCTATATATTTAATAAATAACAATATCGGGTGTCAGTCTAAATAATAATGGGGTCGGGTAACGAACAAAAACTCCCTGTCAAAATATACAAAAGTGCGTATGTATTTGGAGAAATTAAGCTTGTGGGCATACTTAATATGGGAGGAATCATTGTGTTCCCATAAGTAATTTGTGTTATGTTCTCCTAATGTAGGAGGTTGGGTTGCATTTATTTCATTATCCATCTCCTTTCCCTGGGGGTAATTGATTTTCAAATTACAATACCGCCCAAAGGTCATTTTCCTGAAAATAACTACCATTTATGGGATACTGAATCTCTGTGCGACTGTAAAAATCTGTCACTGTCACACCCCGTTCGAAAGTTTTCCTGGGACGGACGGACAAAAAAACGATCGCAAAAAGTGAATACGCACTTAATACAGATAAGTTTAAATTTTAAGAAAATAGTGAGACCGTCCTACCTGAAGACAGCACGGAAACAAGCAGGATCCACAAGCTAATGGTCTAGACAAGTGAATAACTTCACGGTCGCTCATATCTTTGATTTTGATATCAAATGGACGAATGGTACCGCAAAAATTTCTCATGCAACAATCCGTGTCTTCCGTGTCCTCCTTTGCTGAATATAATTCTCTTCCTAGAGAATCTTTCACCTTGTACTTGTTTTTCGTTTCACATCCCAGAAACGCTAAAAAATGAATATAAGCCATTTCAAACCTTCAGACCAAGAAAGTAGTATTTAAAGTCAGAATATCATTGCGTCAAAAGTTTAAATGGACAATGACACGGTCAGCGTCTCGAAACCATTTATTCATGCAGTGGTTATTAAGCTATACTTTTTTTGCCAAAAGAGGATAAAAAGATAAAAAGTGGTACTTGCAATTAACTACAATATTACTTAATGTCATACTAATACAAAACTCTCAATCACCAACTTGAAATATTTCATTGAATTTAATATAGTCTCGGCATCAGGGCAAGATGTATTAAAATGCTTAGAGAAAATGCCTGGCTTCATAATTTTAAAGATTTAATTCAAGATAGGGGAAAAGATGCCACCGATACATACTCCTTAACCTCATCTGAAATAGCAGATTTGAAAAAAAAAAAATCAACTGACTTCACGCATTAAAATACAACATTTAATCAGACAATTATACATCCGAATGTAGTGTTAATGATGGTCTTACCTTCAAGAAGTTCCACTTTTTGTTTGACGATAAGCCGGTCTAAATTGAGTGAGATACTCAAGTCCTGGGGGAACATTCAAGGGAACGGTTTGTCCAGGTGCCCCAGGTCCTGTTCTAAGATTTCAAATCATCGTTGGAGACAAAAAAAATGGACAGGCTGGAGAAAAGTACCTTTTGATATGATTGCCATAAATTTTAATTGAACCACTTCATGCGGTTACCCATGTATTTCATACAAGTGTGGACAATTTTTCGTCCGATCGAAAACTTTTGAAAGAGGTCACCGATTGAACTCTAGAACGTAGTTAGTTCTTTGCATACATACTATGGAATATGAGTCTATAATTTTTCAGCAGCTGTATTGAAGTTTAATTTTTTTTCATTTGACAGCATATGGTTTCGAATAGCTCTATACAAAGCCTTTTTGGAAACTGAACAAAGCCGTTAAATTGTTTTCAATGAATCACATAACTTGAATACCTAAGTCATTCGGAAACTCTTTAAAACGGATTAATAAGACTGTAAAATTTTCAACTCTTTTGAAAGTCACGCAGAACATTATTGAAAACTTATGCATACAGCCTGTGATAGCGCCGATAGGTTTTTTCAACTTCATTAGAATTTTACGAATGTCAGGTTCATATGAAGCAACAAGAAATGGCAATGAAACTTGAAAACATCATTTTTGCAACTTCTTTAGCAGTTGTTTTTCTTTAGATTTGCAGCTAAATTAACTTCCAACAGCCTTTATTTGACAATGAAAATCAGCAGTTGATCATCTTACCCCTTAAAGGACGGTTGCGAAGTTATTGTAGAATCTTCACGTTGGAAAGGTACCGGTGGTGGTGGATACACATACTGGCCCTTTTCTTGAGGAGGTGCAGTTAGCATTGCCACATCAGGACCGGCGGGTGGATACGAATGTCCTTTAAAATAATTTTTATTGTCTTTCATTTCAAATGGTCATAAACAATAGTAGGTACGTATGAATTTTCCAGTTTATTTTAGAAGCTCTTTCGTTTAATTGAAATGTTTGTCTCGTTTCTTAAACCTTTGTTTCCCGGAGGCAAGTTCTCGTAATCTGATCATCCATGATCCATGTCGTGCTTTAATTCGGTTGGTCAAAACTTCCCTTGATGAAGTTTTTATTTGTGAAGCTCTAGTCTAGAGAAAATTAGTAATATTGAATAGCGAAGTAATAGACGACTAAAAAACCTAGAACTTCCTAGTGGAGCGCAGATGAAATTGTATGGTAAAAGCAAACAATTTCGCTAATGTTCGTTATTAGAAACTCTCTAATTGAAACGTACCTACACACATATTCTGATAATGTGCATTGTCGCTGTTTGGATAGATCAAAAATCTTTGTTGGATAATTGAATGAGTAAGTTGTCCTTTAATTTTTTGTTTTAATTAGAACGAAGTGTATCTGCACACATACTTGGAAATGTATGACAGGCAAAGTAAGACAAATTTAAATCCTCTAATTTATGTCATAAAATCCGGAAGGTGTGAATGCTTCTCAATTGACAGTTAGTTGGTATGTTGTATGACTGTGTAGCTGTATGATTACTGACAATGACCATGAAACAGAAACCGCTATCTTGCTAACTAATTGCACATGTCGTTCCATCTGGCCGAATTATCAACATCCTGGCGTTATTAGACACGTTTCGCTGCATCTGATACAAGGCGCAAAGTATGTTTTAAGCCAGGGAAGTTCTCTGAGAGAACCTTCAATTTTCCCGAACTGGAAAAATTCCATTACATAAGCTAAAGCTCAAGTAAGGAAGTTGCGTATAACCTCAACCAAATTCATGGCGCAATGCAATTATAATCAAAATTGTCTTAACTTTTCTTCTTTACAGCCGCTCCACAAGAAGAAATACTCGTATATGCAAATGCCAAATTCATTCTTTAGCTTTAATGTATTAGTGATAACTCGACAATCTCATCTATTTCTCAGTTTTCTCATTTTTCATGCTGTGATTTCTAATACCACAAAGCAGCAGCAGCACATGCTTCTCATTCATTTCCACTTATCTCCTCTTCGAAAAGACCTTTGTGGTTAGGCGTTGGGAAGAATTTCAACTATATATAACAGATGAAAGAAGTTTACTTTTGCAATATTTGGTTTAACAATTTTATTGGAGATAACAAAGGGTGATTAAATAAACTTCATTAGAATCGTGCTACAATAAATAAAAATTCTGCTTGCTTAAAAGGGTACAACGTGGAATACGCATTAAGTACTACCACTTTAAATATCTACTTATGTTAAGATGTATTACTATAATAAAATTCATTCATGTCTAGCCTAATGACTTAAGAGATAAATAAATAAAAGAGGTAATGACATGATACTGACAAAAATACATGTAAACGTAATCGGTCCCATATAATAAGTGTGATTATAATAAGACTTATGGAACTTAAACTGGAACTGGGAGTGAAAGAACACTGGAAAACTGGAAAGCAGGAGTAATACGAAAAGTGAACAGCTCTTGTTTAACTGAATTCAGTCATTAAAAAATTGATTTACACGAGCATATATTTATTTATACATAGACTTAGGTATAAGCATCTTGAGACTGAGTGTAAAATAGCATTCATTCTAACAATAAAAAATCAATTTGGCAAAAAAAGCACTTGGACTAAAAGTTTTAAAAAATTGATTGTTGTTAGTTCATTGTCATAATCATAATAATTTATCGTATGTTTTCTTTGGTACTTTACGTCAATACATATAAATAATTTCGATTATCTACCTACATTTTTATAGTCACATATCTAAGCTTCCACATTTAATTTCAATAAAGCACTCTTATTTCGACTTTAAATTCACATCACCCGAATAATAATGTTTTCTTTGTGGTATATGGTATCTAAAAAACTAACTACATACTTAACATTTGACTTGGTGATTTGCTAGGATTGTGCTGAACTGTACTAATGTGCTTAGTGTTTAATATTTTACTAGATAAATGCTGGGATTTGATTCTCATTATTGATTAAATAATTAATTCCAACTCTTGATAATCGAAGCTACTTTCAACAAATAAATAGATGAGTTTGAAATAAGAAAACATTTCCTTGATAAATCTCGTTAGAAAATCTATCCAACATTATCATTATTATTATCTTCATAAGTTTTAAATTCGAAGATTGATGAACTCTGTAACTTTTGAGATGACATTTGGAATCAGGATACGGCAATTCCTAAGGATTATAGCATTCCAATTCCATCTTGTTCCTGATTTTGGGACTTCTCGAAGAACATGAAATCCTGAAAGAATGAATATTGTGAATTAGCCATAAAGTCATCTTTAAATAATATCATCATCATATATAATATCATATTCATGTCAAATAAAATTATATCATTTGAGTATAATATTCAGATTAAGTTGCGTTAAGTCCTTTTACTATGAAAAAGAAATGTATGTATTGACAACGAGTTCAAGAATAGTTCATGAGAACCTGTGAAAGCTTCACGAAGTAATCCGGACCACTTTTTAGAAATCTTTCCGACTTGTGTAGACCCATCCATTGACAAAACCTACAAGGAATTTAATATAAATAAAATAAAAACTTTTTCAACATGACTTCATTATTATGTATTATTATTTGGTCTGCAATAAAGTTAATAATAATTATAATAAAAACTTCAACCGAGAATAAACGAACCTGGAATTCTACACTTCCGCAAACAGAGTATGTGCATAAGGGACCTTCAATTCTGAGAACTACGTTTCCTTGTGCATCCTTTACCACAAATTGAGGAGTGCATAAACTCCATTCCTGCTCAACTGAACCTGCTAATTGTCCAGGAGGAGCAAATACCTCTATTCTCTGTATTTCATAATATAAAAAATATCGGGTAAGTTGGGCCGGATAAAATTACTAGTTACGAGTTTAATTACTAGTAAATGGTCTTACCTGTAGACAGCACGGAAACAAGCAGGATCCACAAGCTAATGGTCTGGACAAGTGAATAACTTCACGGTCGCTCATATCTTTGATTTTGATATCAAATGGACGAATGGTTCCGCAAAAATTTCTTGTGCAACAATCTGTGTCCTCCTTTGCTGAATATAATTCTCGTCCTTGAGAATCTTTCACCTTGTACTTGTTTTTCGTTTCACATCCCAGAAACGCTAAAAAATGAATATAAACCATTCAAACCTTTCGATTTTAGAATTAAAAATCAGAAGATCATTGCGTCTAAAGTTTAAACTGACAATGACACGGTCAGCGTCTCAAACCATTCATGCAGCTGTTAAGCAATTGTTTTTCTACCAAAAGCGGATAAAAAGTAACATTTTCAGTAAAAAAGTTAATAAAAGTAGTACTTGCACTAAACTACAAAATATTATTTCATGTCATATTACAAAACTTTCAATCGTCAAATTGAAATATTTGATTGAATCTAATCTAATCTCGACAATAATTGCTATAAAAATCAAATAAATTGCTGATTGACTAAAACTAAATTTCTTGAAGTAATATGAAAGAACTTCTACAGAAGTATATTCGGATTAACACTGTAAAAGATTTTACCCATACATACACGTTTACCTCACCTGAGATAGCAGCTTTTGAAAAAAATCAAATGGTTTCACACATTTAATTTACCAATTCCGAACAACTTTTCACTAATCTATTCGGACAATATTTCATTTGGTTCTACTCTCCTATTATTATTGCTACCTAATCTTTTAGACAAATTATACAGATCCAAATGAAATGTCAATGATGATCTTACCTTCAAGAAGTTCCACTTTTTGTTTGACGATAAGCCGGTCTAATTGCGTGAGGTACTCAAGTCCAGGAGGAACATTCAAGGGGACAGTTTGTCCTGGAGCCCCATATCCTGTTTATAAAATGGAAAGTTATCATTGGAGAAAATACGGGATGATATTAATAGAGTGCAACAGGATAAAGTGTTATTTACAGAAGTAAAAAGTATTCATGCATACCGTTACCCATGCATTTTATAGTGCACGTGCAACATGCTTTCATGCATGATTATCAAGAATTGTAAGATGAAGTAGAAAGAAAGTACAAGTTTCATGCATTTACCCAACTAATTCGTTAGTAAAGTCAGAATTATAACTAAGCTAATAAAAAGTTAGGTACATATTTAAAAATAGAAAGTAAAACTTTCCACGTCTTCATTCTTCATTCACTCTATTGAACCGTTAGTAAATCCACTATGAACCTTCATCACAATGATTTCTAGTTTAAAACTAACCCCGTGAATGATGATGATGGACAAAACCCCATCAAGTTACCCACTAATGAATTCAGATTTCTCATACAAAAACCGTTTATATCTTTAGATCTATCTCTAAGTTTAAGACATAATAATTATATGTACAGGTTTACAAACTGATTTCTACAAGATTTACACACATCCTTGTCTTTACTGAAGGCATGCATTCCAAGAGAATTCCGACTGACCTGCTTGAATTGGTTGAGCCATTACAGGTGGGGCATACCCCACGTTTGGCGGTGGTCCCCCGAATGGAGATTGCATTGGGGGAGGATACCCGCTGTACGGGGGAGGAGGATAACCTATTTGTCGTAAGAATATTTTGAAGAACAGCGCTAACTTTAGATTTTAATTTTTAGTCAAGACGAATGTAATATTACAATTTCATTAAAATTATTTCTTCTGCCTAATGTTCGGTTATAGTCTGGTTTGGAATGCTGCTTCCTTTCTTTGGTAGTAAACAAAATATTTTTGGAAAAAGTTCTAATGCTTACTTGTGCAGCTCTAACTTCGAACTGACACTGATCATTTATCGCTGATAGCAAGGTGGATAAAGAAAGTTTCATGCATTATTAAAATTGCATGTGTGGGTTCACGTAAAGTCTGAAATATTTCGTGTGAATAGCAAAGGAAAAAATAGCAAGAATTTCGTGTGTGTGTGTGTGGTTAAAATATTTTCTTGTAGAACATGCAAATAAATGTCGATGTGTTCCGGATCAATTGTTGGGAATCGGTGATGTGAATGTGAGTCGTGTCGTGATGGAAAGCTGACACTTAAATTGAGACTTTGAAACGATCAGCTAAAGTCATATAATGCGGTTAAACTGATCGGTTGATTACGTTTTAGATGGAATCAACTTATTTCTACTTAATTACTTTTAATCCTACGACCAAAATTAATCAAGATTCAGTTCAAACCTTCTGGGGGAGGTATTATTGGATAATATCCTGTGACGTAATTTAGTGATGATGGATGAACAGGCACAGAATAATAATTACCAATTAATTTCTTTATGCAAATATATCGCATATTATCCTTCAATAAATGCATTATTTCATTAACATTTATTAAAATTATGAAAACATTCATCTTACCCCCTGGCGCTGGTTGCGAAGTTATCGCAGAATTTTCAGCTGGAACTGGAACAGGAACTGGTGGATAAGCATATCCTGGCGGTGGGGCTTGAGGTTGTGGATAAGGTGACGCCATCGGCATTTCCATACCAGGACCACCGGGTGGGTACGGAGGATACCCTAAAAAAATAATTTTTATTTCATTTCAAAATGTTGTAAGTATATACATAGTTTATTTTTTCATATTTGAATTTGCATTTTTTAGGAAATACTCTTTTCCTTAAATCAAAATGTTCGTCTCGTTTTGTTCAAACCTTTGCTCCCTGGAGGCAAGTTTATGTAGTCTCGGTCCATGTCGTGCTCTAATTCGGTTGAAAATTTTCTCTTATGAAATCATTTAAATTTGAATGTCCACGAATGGGACTGAAACAATATCGAATAGCGAGGAAAATGCCCAACTACAGAACTTATTGTTGGAGCTTATCAGCGGAGACTGACAACACGATAACATAAAGCTCAGATAAAATTGTTAGAAAATTTTTGGCAAAACAATTTCACAAATGTTCGTTTATGCAACAATCTGAATGAAACGTGCGTACATGGCCTAATAGATCTAAGATTTACTGACTGAAAAAAAGAATCCAGTAAAAAGTAAAAATTATTTTGTCTTTTAGAAATAAATACCTACATACAATAATACTTAGAAGGGAATAGCAAAGCAAAAAAAATAAATAAATTCACTTTTTCTCATTTGAAGCACAGAAAAAGTGAACAATTCACAATTTGGTATGCATGTATGATAATGAGCCCACTTTTTGAGTCATCTTTCTAAACTAAATTGTATGTCATTGTACTATCCGAATTATCAATATCCTGACGTAGACAGATACATGATTCGCTGTATTTGACGCAAAGTATTACAAAATGAGTTGTTTCATCTTATCAGTGAACCTCCCATTTCCCAAAAAACGGACACATTACATTACATAAGCTAAATGTCTAAAGTAAGGAAGTTGCATAAAAGCTCAACCAAATTCATGTTAGAATTGTAATTGTAATGAATGAGTCAGAACAACAACATCTTGTGTCACTTTCGCTATCAGCCAAGGAAGGAAATCAACTGTCAAACCAGAAAGTGATTGATAGTCAATCAACTTTCGTAGTAGAATCTTTTCATTCATAATATATTTGCCATTTTTACATATTTTCATCAAATTCTTATAACCAAATTATAGAGAGGCCATTAATACAGATCGTTTTTAACATTCCGTGTTTCACGGTCGGTTTCTTGCTTTGGATAAAGGTAGCGACTAAAAAATCGTCAGAACTGTGCAAGTGCAAGTTGACTAGCGCTTATCTCTTTGCAAAAACTGACGCTTTAATTATTTTTGAGGATTAACTCGTTAAAGCAGAAAAGTTGTGATACTTATTTTCAACTTAAGTTCATAATACTGTCTGGCTCCCGAATTTGACATTTGGCTTTTATAGGACATGGCATGGCATTCGTTCAAATAAAACATAATTTACTTTCGTACTTAAGAAGTGCGTAAACACAAAAATATAAAGTACAATGACAATGGACAATCACATTATGAAATCGATTTTTACTCGCCAGACATAAACACTCGGACAAACGTACAGCTCAGCACATATAGATTTAGACAAGATTTAAAACTGACACATAACTGTACCTGGCATTGGAGCGCCTCCAGGAGGTGGGGCCGTAGGTGGATAACCTGGATTGTAGGCCATCTCTTACGAGAAAAATGAAAGTTTCTATAAAATACAGATAAATGCAAAAGACTGTGAAAATTGTTAACTTTTCGCCCACCTTCTTATATTTTCAAGTTGGATTTCGTTTTCTTCACTTCACAGTTGAGTTGGACCGTAAAACTCACAACCTGGCAATTAACGCCCTTTTTATTTAGTAGATTAGGTTCACTTCAAGCTATCTCACTCATCTTTAATAAGCAAAACGTGTCATTGAATGCCTGCAAAAATTCGCTCATCAAATGCGTACGTGTCAACTAGAATTGTTGTCGGCGAAATCAATCGAATTGAAATATGTAGATAGAGATAGATGATGTGTTACACACTTTCCATAATAATTGAAATGAAACAATTTTTTATCAAAATGATAAACGATTGAAATATACCGAGAAAAATTACAAATTTCAATAAACTATCTGACGTAATATCAATAATTTGGCTTGTTTTGTGTGCGTATATATGTGACGGAGTGAGTGCCGCTTTAATACATTCACATTTAAATTACAAATCCAAAACTTTAAAAGGACATTGTAAAGGAGCAACAATCAGTCACAACATCATCAGCCACAGCCCTAATAGTACTTGGATTTGTTTTTGAGACAAGTTCTGTCATCTGATTTTCATTCATTTTTTTCTGCTTCCCTTAACTTTTTTTGGTTTTGTTTGACTCCAATTCCCTACTTCTACTTGGTCGATGCATGTTCATTCATGATATGATGAATCCATATAGCATTGCATATTATACTCCTCTCTGATGAAATGCGAAATGCTTCGGTTTCACTTGCACACAGATCTCCTGTTCGTTCGTGTTAAAATGGGATGCAAAATTCCAAAAACGTTATTGCCCAATGCCCAATAATAAAGTATAATGGTCCACGTTGATGATTATAGGATTTCTTTAAATACCCCAAATTATCCTTGAACCCATTTTTAGGCATTATTTTGTCTTGTTACAGACATTTATTCGTGCAGTATTCCAGCGATTTCAGGATTTGATAAGCTTTTGTTTGTTGCTTTGCATGTGAATAATGATGATTGATTTTTTCGACACAAAACAAGCTGTAATCAATAATAAACTGAGTGTGTGTGTTTTTTTTTTTTTTTTTTTTTTGGAACACGAGGTTGGCATTAAACATTTATTTTAAGCTCAATTACAATAAATTCACATCCAATTTTTCGTGAAACTTAAAATAATTTTGACAGTATGAAATTAATACAAAAGAGCATTTTTAGTTTCATAGTTTATGATACAAATTGCAGAATAGAATAGAATAAGATTATATTTTGAAAAGAGGAATAAAATGGATTGAAAAATTAGGTAAATACAATTATATTTATACAAAATTAGGCTTTGGATTCATTAACTTAGGTACAATAAATATTTTTAATGTCGACAGTTAAATATCGTAATCGCAAATTGCACACGAACTATATCGTAATTAATGACATAAATTATGGACTTTATATAAGTATGATACCGAAAATGTTCAACTAGCTACTGAACAATTCAAGTACATATTAAATTAGCGCGGGTAAATAGGGTTATATCAGAAATTACATTTGTAAATTAATTCAGACAATAATAATGACAATGACATAAAGATGTGATATATTTATGCAATATAGCAGAATTAATTTAAATATATTTTCGAAAATGTTTAAATTTTTGTTCTTTCACAACTTTCCGTACCTATATCATTAATCATCATCATCTTTTTCGAGATCGTAAATTTCGTAAGTTCTTAGAATGCAATAATTTTCACTTGCTCTCGTCACAAGAAGATGAATTGTGCATTTCTCCTCCTTTAACGTTGATATCTTCAAAGAAAGCACGGGGAGAAGCAATTAAGCATTCTTTAAAACTTTGGATTTTCATAAGGGTGTCCCAATGGCTAAATAAATGTTTCACAGAACCGTATTTATGGATTAAAAGAAATAAATACATACATAATATTAAATAGTTGGTGAATTGGTGGACGGAGACATACCTTTGGGTGTAGGTCCTTATTTCTTGTAGAATTTCGACTTCAGCATTGTGCATGTAGGCAATGATTGCAATTCGCCCAATATTTTCGTTACTTATTTTTTCGCACAACCTCTTGAAGCACTGGGTTTTCAAATCATTCAGCTCATACTTGTCGCTGGCCTCTACCAAACTTATCAAATAGTCCATGTCGGATGCATGCCTGATATCCCCCGTATAAATGTAGTCAAGCATGCCGGATACGGCGGATGGTGCCATATCCGAGATTTTGACTAATTTTGAACGATTCTCGATTGTGTCATGTTTGAGCATCGCATCAAAAACTTTGCTTCGTGCTGCAAAGATAAGGACAGATTTTGTCAATAAAATACTGTGTAACCTCCATATGGAGGTTTTACTGTACCTAACAATTTACTTAGCATCGCCCATTACAATTCTTACCAGTTAAAATGGCCTTGTGAACAGGGAAGCTTTTTCCTTCACATTCAATCGTAAAATCGGCTCCATGGTGGCTCTTTAGTAATCTCCGGAAATCCTTTTTTAACTGGGCTGTACTTGGATCTTCATCTCCGTCCACGACATCAACCTCAGTTTTTTTTCTTTTAACACCTATTTTACTGCTACTGATGCTAGGTCGTTTGTAACGACTTACCAAATCGCCCAGAATATCTAGTTGAATTCGTAGTCGAAGGGTGTTGTCGGCCAAATACGTTTCTCTTTCATCCCACAGTGTCTCCACAGTTATGATGTATCCCATACCCCAACCGTTGTCCTCAGGAGTGAAAATTTGATTTTTGTCACATCCTATAGTGTATGATTTCCAAATGTGTAAAAACGAAAAAATCAAACCCAAAAGAAGAATCGAAATTTTAATACTTACGTCTTCTCAGCAAAGTTGTTCCATCAGCCTTCATAATCATCACTGTGAGATGCACGGAAATTTCCTTGATCAGCTCGGTAAAAATCTTCTTCAGGTAAAGCCAAATTTGCAAGTAGCCAGATTCTGCACTAAGGATCAACTCCCTGAAAAAAGTGATTAAAAACAGCAATAAGAATGAATGTATAATATAATATCACAACAGTGTCATTGACTGAATTTCAAGATAGATTGATTGATTTCGCACCATTCAGATTCACGTCCGATTTCTCCACCAGCTTTGAACGGATTGGAAGATATTGGTTCGAACTCTTCATTTTCTGGGGTGCATATTCGATCAAAGTTTTTGATATCCCATTGATAAATTATTCGATGCATTTGAATCTTTATTAGAGAAAATTACAGATTCAAAACGAAGGTATCAAGATTGAAAATTTAAAAAAATGCATTAATTAGAGGTACCTCAGTTTCTGCGCAAATTACGGATTTGCTAGTTGCATGAGTAGCCATTTTTAGATGATGAAGTTATATTGTACTTTATCTAGATGAACAGGTCACACGGAGGAGGTACTTCGTCGTTCGTAACTTACAAATCGGCTACGTTCTAATTTATTTTCACAACTATGATTTATATAAGTAGATGGTTAAAGATTTAATTACTGACAATTCAAGACTATTTGCTCAACCTGCGTGTAAAGCTATCTGTAATTTTAAATTTTAAACTGTACACTATTTAATTTTATGTAAAGTTAAAAGAAGAAATACAAATTCACGAATTCAATATACATACCTAAACAATATTACAAATAACTTAATCTGCGACTTAATTAAATTAAAGGAATTTTTATCTTCTGTATTTGTCCAACCTAAATTGAACTACAACATAAATAAATAGCACCAGAAAAAATATTACGACAAAGTATAAACGAAGATGAAAACGATTTAGTTTAGTCCAAGGAGGGCGTAAAGTCAAATCTTCTTCTCAGCGTTATGATTTCCATTGAAAAGAAAAATAGTGAAAGCTTACTTACAACGTGTGTTCTTTTCGTCAAAATCAAGGGACCGATTTTTCCCGTGACCCGGAGATTACCACTCCAACGATGTAGCCGTGCAGTGAAATGGAGTGAACACGTTTTTTTTGGAATAAAATGTCATTTTTTGTGGCCCAAAACTTTATGAAATCCATTTGTCACACAAAAAGTTTCAGTAATGTGAGTAATAAGAAGTGCATGCTTTTTGCATTCCGTCATCGTTGGTATATGTGTATTTTAAAATTTTTGAATTAGACTTTGTTACCAAATACAATTCCTAACCAGGGTCATGTTTTGGGGCAGAAGCAAAACTTTATTGAAAAAAATTTTTTTTTTTTGAAACGCGTTCACTCCATTCATTTCACTACACGGATACATCGGTGGAGTGGTGAAACTCTGGGTCACGGGAAAAATCGGTCCCGTGATTGACGAAAAGAACACACGTGGTGTAAATAAGCATTCATTATTATTCGTTTCAATTGAAATCATAACGCTGAGAAGAAGATTTGAAATTTACACTCACCTTGGTTTAGGCTGAGTTTTAATTCATTAGAAAAACTCAATAGACACCTTTATGACTCTGACCTGATCAACACTACTTCGAGATCTACACACTTTAGTTTGATCGTTAAATGTGCACAAAAAGTACTAAATATTCGAAATTGAAGAAAATGATGTGGTTTTATGTCACTTATGATCGTTACGCGATTTTAATACACTCACTTGTACTCAAACAAAGTCATCCAACTTAAACGTCTTTTACTGACCATGATGTGAAGCTGATTTTTTAAAGATATTCACAAGCTGGATTTTTACGCAGATTAATAATTGTAAGTTGTAAATGTTTTAACTAAGAATACATAGTATTAAATACGAAGTATCTTACAGTTCTATAATGTAAACTGAAATAGGGCAGAAAGTTCTTTTCACTCTCCTGTCAACGGATTCCTATTAGTTTAGCTACCTATGTTTAGACTATATACATACAGCGTAATGTGCGTAAAAAGTAAAATTAAATTGCACATTTGAACTTGAAAACCCGTGTGAAGATGATAAAACAAAATGTGGTTACACTAAAATTAAAACTTTTGATTGTGAAGAAATTAAAATAATCAGCTGGACTCAGGAAAGATTAAAAATAATTTTGTTTACTCTCTCTGGCCCTTTCTTTGCTTGTGCTGTTCGGTTCAGTATCAGTAACAGTAACACATTCACATTTTTATCATTATCATCCGAAGAGACTAGCGAGAAATAATGATATAATGTCATTCTCCTTTCTTTCTCTTCTTCTTTTTTCACAAAAGTCTATATTAGCACGTCAGCTCCTCCAGCTCAGCTCCATAACAAGCATACAAAGAAAAGCTTACATAATAAAGCTATCTGCATCTGAAAGGACTCAAAGTCAAGTCAGGACTTACACAATCTCATCTCATCATCATCAATACAACACAAATCTTACATAAAAACAAAAACATAAGTATTTCATTTCATCCATCTTCACACAACATCATCTCTACAAATGCTCATGGCTCATTGTCATTTTCATACTCTATTATCGCCAGATTGTACCTGTCAAAGTTATGAAACCAAATCATAACTTTGATTATCAACATCCCGACACACAAGGTAAGGAGTAAGCTGGTCCATAAGTATAAGAAAACCAAAAAAAGTACATATGATAACCGAATGATCATCCAGATTCGGATTTGCGCTATTCTTCCAGTGATGGTACGTAAGCGAATCTCCAAACAAAATAGGGAAACTAGCATGAAAAATACTTTAAATGTCACCTCGAACACAAATGAATGAGTTTTTAATATAAATAAGATCTTTTCTGTGTGGAAATAGAGTCCTGTGTTGTCTGGAATTATATCATCTTCTGTTATTCGAGATCCGCCTTGGGGAACATTTATTATGGCATCCATTCTTTCATTAGAATCATGAGGGAGGAATTTAAACTACATAGAGTTTTTCTAAATTGACTCCGAAGAAAAAGATAACGAAAATGAGCCATGAAAAACTATACATTGAATGGCTGTGGTATAATAGAATAAAATCTACTCGTATAAATAAGGGACTTATATCTCACAAAAAATTTTCTCAGGTAAAAGTCACACAAATTAGGTCACAGTTTCTCAGGTCACACAAATTAATCAGGTTAATTACTCAGTCCTACTTTAAATACAAAGGACCTGGGAAGTCGACTTCTTATCTAACGGTTTGGTTACATGTATGGTTAGTTTGATTGAGTCAAAGATAGGTACGAAGATAAACAAAATGCATTCAATTCGCTTTCCCTAAGTAAAACCTTAAAATTATATTATATACCAATTATGTGCTACCATTAATGAATTCGATTCCTTTTGTCGCTGTCTTTATCGAGTAGCACTCAAACCTGATATCCTCGACAAAGCGTTCTCAATTTAGTTAGTCCATTTACCTAGATAGCTTATTTCAGGTTCGACTAGAAAGTAATTTGCGGGACACATATACAGCAGAAGCTATATGTAGAACTAGAAATGCAATAAGCTACTCATTTTCATTTTCTGGCGAAAGCCGGTGAAAGCATCGTTTTCTGAGTGTGCAGACTAAGCTGCCTGCAAAGAAAATGTATATAAAATAACGACGATGACGCAGGAAATGAATAACTTATCTGAAGAGTTCTCCGGGTCTTCGTGTTTATTAAGTCGGGTCGGGACAAATGGTCGACCATCCGATGACAATACCATGGCTTGGAAGATTCTGCCTTTTGGTGATGAATCAAACAGTACAGGGAAACTACGGGTTGATAATAATATAACATAGTTAATAATAATATAATGATACCTAACAAGTATTAGTAGGAAGCTATCCTACTCCGAGTTGGCTCAAATTTTGCATACAGATATTTTTTGGTGAGAAACGGTTCCGCTTGCTTGCGAAACTTTAGTCTGCAGCCCTTTGATTTGAACTATTTCCAGCGAAATTATTTTCTTCAAGACTTCTTTCATTTTCAATTTTTTTAAAACGGGACATAGCATGGAGAAATCAAACTATTCACAGGTTCCTAGTTGTCCAATTTAAAAAAAATGTTGGTACTACTTGCATTCACTTTTTCGTCCATTTCAACGAAAATTAATCAGTAATAACTAGCAGTTTAGATTATTTATTTTGTTACTTTATTACTGGTTAATTTTCGTTGAAATAGACAAAAAAGTTGTGAATACAAGTTGGTAACAACATTTTTTTAAAAAAATTGGACATCTAGGAACCTGTGAATAGTTTGATTTCCCCATGCTATGTCCCATTTAAAAAAAAATTGAAAATGAAAGAAGTCTTGAAGAAAATAATATCGCAGGAAATCGTTCAAATCAAGTGTTGAAGACTAAAGCTTCGCAAGCAACGGTTTCTCACCAAAAGATACCTATATGCAAAATTTGAGCCAAATCGGAGTCGGGCAGCCTCCTACTTTTACACATGAATGAGACAAGAAATATGTCGAAGTAAAGTAAAGACTGCAGTTAACAAGCAACTCTAATTTCAAAAATCTAGCGCGATATTGCCCTTATCTAACGTAACCAAAATCAAAAAGCTGCTTGAATTTGCGTGAATCAAATTCTTACTTGAGATATTTGTATGTTGAATACTATGTTTGAGTAGGTTGGGAATTTGTATGCCTACAGATCAGTTTATTAATTAATTGATTATGTCAACTGGGTAGCTAGATGGACCAGTACATAAAATTCCTTTAGGCTGTCTTGACTAAATAACGGAGGGAAAAATACAGCATACAACCCAGAATCAATCCCAATCCCACCGAAGCACAAGTCACTATTTTAATTCGTGATCTTGTGGAAGCACTGCTGAAAAACTGCATGTAAAAGACGCAGCCCCCGACAAATAAAATACCAGCCGTAATGATAACTCCTTTTGCGATGATCATACAAGAAGCAAACAGCTTGTCTGGATAGGCAAGCGACATCTCAACGTTTTCTTGATTTGGAGCAGGAGAGAGAGCAAGTGCTCAACAAGACGACTACAAAGCCAACGAAACCGACTTGATGCGACAAGCATTGTTTCAAGATATTGACGTAAATACGTACTCAGTGCTTTAAAGAACCCGAGAACAATCGTCATCTCCAACATCAATTCTGCTAAATAGAAATATTCCATGATTCCGAATGACAATGAGCTTATTCCAAATCTGAATCTGAAGTCGAAATATCATCTTCATCATCATCATTACTAAAAAACCATGCATCTTCATTTGCACGATTTATTTGGAGTAAGAGTTCATGAAATTCTGGCAAAAATTGGAGAATAAGAGCGTATGCCCTGATTATGGTAGAAACAAACTGAAGAATAAGTAACAATAACGTGAACTTAGAAATAATTTTATGTTTTGGTTCTCTTTCCCAAGAATAAGAGGTGGTGGAGTGCGAAGGCTGTTCCATTGTCTGTCTGTGTAGTAGTCTTGATGGGAAATGTTGAGATGAAATTAAGACAGAAAGATGCACATACAGACAGATATAAACAATAAAACGACTATAACTAACACTAAAATACCTATATCTGACATGGTTTAACTATTCAGTTCCCCGGTTAGTTTTCGTTGTTCAAGAAAACATAAGTCAGTCAATTCACGACTGGATGATCACTGATTTCCCTCGTATCTTAAAATTCGAATGAGTATTGCACCATCCAATAGGGTTGACACTATAGGGCGTGACGACAAACAGACTCGTTACGGATAACGGATTCCGCCTGATCGGCTCAACGGATTTTTATGATATTGGTGTCAAACGAAAGTTAAAGGCAACACGTGCATGGGGCTTTTTTTTGTTTTCTTTTTTTAATTAAAAAAGGGGTCTATAATAGTAAGTTTAATTAAATTAAAGGATGTGCAATGCTGAACAAATGGCTGCACGTGACAACCAAGTGATTCCAAATCCGGGTTCCACATCGCAGAAAATCCCTACATCAATGAAAAATTGCTTGTGATGCCTTTACGAGCGCCTAAAAACAAGATTTGACATGTCATTAGATCCGGTAACGGATTTCTCACGATTGCTATTGCATGTTTAAAAAACGGACTTCACCATCGTGTTCAGGGTAATTTATTGCATGGGGCGTTTTCTGTTTTGTTGAAATTCGAGGATACTTATAAACTCGGGGTGCCCTAGTTGATGGTGCAATACTCATTCGAATTCTAAGGTACGAAGGGAATCGGTGATCGTCCAGTCGTGAATTGACTGAAGTATGCACCTACTTCAGCTGAGATTTAGTTTTGCCACATTTCACCAAATTTTATAGAAAAATATTTTGTCNAAGATTTGACATGTCATTAGATCCGGTAACGGATTTCTCACGATTGCTATTGCATGTTTAAAAAACGGACTTCACCATCGTGTTCAGGGTAATTTATTGCATGGGGCGTTTTCTGTTTTGTTGAAATTCGAGGATACTTATAAACTCGGGGTGCCCTAGTTGATGGTGCAATACTCATTCGAATTCTAAGGTACGAAGGGAATCGGTGATCGTCCAGTCGTGAATTGACTGAAGTATGCACCTACTTCAGCTGAGATTTAGTTTTGCCACATTTCACCAAATTTTATAGAAAAATATTTTGTCAGCAATTAACGTCACGAGTCACGACTGTCAGGAGAAAGGTACAATTTTAATTTTACCTGTTGAACAACGGAAGACCTCGCGAAACTCGGTTACATAAAATTTGGGAGACGCGGGTGGTAACCAATTTGGAGAACAAAATTACATTTATTGTTTTCCAATATCCCAATGATACGAATTCCACTTTTTTCATGTGTTCACTATTCACTAGGTCTATAATCTATACATACGGGTATTACAATTCTCTTGATGTGGAAACTGATGAGGAGGAAGAGACCGAATCATTATTATCACTATCACTATTACGTCGACGACGTACGTGAAGAAGTTTAGTTACATAGGTCTCAAGCACCATGATATTTATAATTATGAAATCCAACAGAAGACACACAATCACGTTCACGACAAAAGTAAACAAGTTCCTCAATTGTTCGAAAAAAGCCATTTTTGATGAAAAATTGGCGCATTCAACTTTTAAGCAAAATTAATTTCTGATACTAGTTTTGTCATTTCGTGGAGCAAAAAGTTTTTAAATTGATTCCTTCGTAAAAAATTTTTCATGTATCCATCATTATCCTCCTACGAAAAAGTGATCCGGTGGGAGAGTGGGCAGTATAGTATATTCACGGCAATCATAGCATAGCATATTCATTGAGAAAATAATAAAATTTTGTTTGGCTAATAGTTTTGTTTTTTGAGACGCATTCTTGCATTAGCTATTGCACTCTTATTCTTACTAATTAAACTTATAACTATGGGGATGATTAACTAAAATTTCTAGTTAGGTAAAAGTATCCAATCACCATAATTAAAATTTCAATAAAAGAAACCCACAAGAGTACTATTTTATACATCGGGATTTTACGAAACCACCTTCTGGTGGCTTTCCAGTTGTGCATAGTACTTAATTAGTAGTTTTAAATAGTACTCAATAATATACATAATAATTGTAGAAATGTAGAGTCAGTAAAATAGCATAGATTAATTTTTCGATTGTGGAGAAACTTCGTTGATTGGCATCACTTCCTTAAAATTAAAATTCAGCGATATTTTACATATCAAATTGCATTTAAGGGTAGAGACATCATGGAGATAGTTTTAGAGATAATATAGTAACAAACATAATTTTACGAGAAGGAGTGCTATCTTTTTTACTCTCTTTTGCAAAGCCAATTCTATCCTGGAGAAAGGATTTACAAAATGTTTACAGTTTATCAAGTTGAATTTGATAGAGTTAGATTGGGATCATAAAAACTATGTAGTTGCAAGAATCCTTCTGCCAAGCAGTACCGCTGCGCATATTACCTTGCAGAAAAAATATGCATAGTAGAATAGAGATGGAGGCAACGTGAACTTAATCCTAACTCCATAGAAGAAAGATAACTTTAGAAGATTCAAATGGTTTTCAACTTCACTTCTGGTTCTACGAAGCACTCACATTACTAATGCTCATCTTTTGATGTGAACGATTTAGTCACTTGTAGTCCAACCCTGAATTATCTTTGCGAGACAAAGAATTGACGGGGTAATGGTAATTGCTTTGAGAATACAGCCAAATCAGTAACACAATTAGCAAAAACGCTAAATACACGTTGGTAATAACTTTCTTCAACTTTTTACAGAAATAGTAATTATGTCCGTTTTGATTGTGTTCACATTTCCAATCATGCATCTTTGAACATTTAACTTCAACTTATGGATTTAAAGTAAATAGATTTAACCGTGAATTGGATTTGCAATAGAGAGATTTTATTATATCCCCACTTCACTTCAGTTTCGATTGTTCCATTCGTGGCAATTGCTTGAACAAATTTACCTCACTCGATTTCGCCGGAAAAAATCATCGAATGATAAATTATGCATAGGAGTATTAATGTTGTTAGATCAATCTCCTCCGCAAGGGATGAAAAAAAAGAATCATCGAAATCGTAACCCTCCATTTCTCCGCAGAAAATGTTTCCGTTGGAGGTCAAATCACACATCTTTATCGTAATGATTGGGCAAGCAGTCCCTTATTTAGTCATCAATGTCAATGTCAATGTCAGTACGTGTGTTATTTTTTGAATCCAAAAGGATGATTTTACGGATGGGCCAAAGTAATATGACTAAAAGAAATAATAACTGCAAATAAATCAATGCATACCTAGAAAATCGTCGAAAATTTCTGTTATTATTAAAATTCGCTCGCCACATTTTGTGCACTCGAAATGAGAACTGGAAGATGTTCCGGAGAAAGGATTCTTTCTTTCATACACTGGACATAACTTGTCTCGATGAAATGCTCAAGTTTATAATTTTATTTAGTACATGAGGATTGGGAAAAGCAATTCTGTTTTCATTAAGGGCTTGGTCCTTGTTAGTAGAAGTGAACTTCGAATACAGGTCTGTTGTTAATCATGAGTATATCTAAACGGATATACAAGATCTCTGGATTATTCATCAAAATGGCGACGAATTCGCGATTCCTTATATTCACGAGTCTCAATAAATAAATCATTATTTATAAGGAAAGTGAGTCCTAGCACAAACAGAAAAACTAGAAAAGGAAACAGTAAGTAGGTCCTAGTCCATCTTTGTTAGAGATGGCGACGGTAATCTTCCATGTCGTAATCAGCGCCAACGTCTGAGTATATCCCGCATTTATATCAATTAATTCGATTGATTTCAATGTCTTATTGTCAAATGAATTTTGACTAACTAAAAAGTTTTTTTTTGTGAAAACTCATGTACTCAACTCAATGATTCTTCCTTTGTTCACATGCATGCAAGAATTTGCTTTCATCCTTGCTTACCTTAATGTATGTAGGAAGTAACAAATAGAAATTGGCTATGGCTCTTAGGGAGATGTATGCGAACTTTTCACGGTGTAGAAATTGTCACACGTAACTAAAATACGCTCCAACCAAGTCAATGATGCTCAAAGCCACAAAGTAATTTTATAAAAAAAAATGAATAGTGGAGAGTTATTGTATATTGTTCGTTATGAATGTACATAGGTTTGTGATGTTCATTTCCATTTCCACAATCACTGTTAAAAATACATTGGGCGAAGCAGATAAAAAAACAGTGAGATCATTATCAGTTTAATTAGTTGTATTATAAGACATAGGTAGCTTTATAATATATCTTCTTTCTTCTCACTTATACCGCTTTCCTTAGAATTTAAAGGCTGCATTTTGCGTTTCCTCAATGTGATAAAAGTTTAATTTTTTCGTCCAGTTGGGGCAATTTGCACTGACAAATGGAGTCACAAAAATGTTACATTAATGGTGAATATAGACACGAATTACTTGCACAATAATGTTTTAATTTTTTTGTTGTCTGTTAATATCTTATAATTAATAGCAGAAGGCTATGATAAGTACTTTTACCTGTTGTCGGTCAGTAATTTATCGATTCAATATCACGCATAGATTTCCAGGAAAATGTCTCAATTAATAAATTCACAGTGTTATCAATTGTGACCATTCCAAGTATGAAGAAGAAGAGACCGAATCATTACTAATCAACTATCACTATTACGTCGACGACGTAGTTGAAGAAGTTGAGTTACATAGGTCTCAAGCACTATGATATTTATAATTATGAAAGCCAACAGAAGACACAAAATCACGTTCACGACTAAAGTAAACAAGTTCCTCAATTGTTCGAAAAAAGCCATTTTTGATGAAAAATTGGCGCATTCAACTTTTTAACTTATCTATTCAATATCACGCATAGATTTCCAGGAAAATGTCTCAATTAATAAATGCACAGTGTTATCAATTGTGACCATTCCACGTATGAAGAAGAAGTGATCATTGAAGACTGCAAGCATCAGTACAATTAAAAGAAGGAACATAATTAATAGTTCTTCCTGGTGGCTTACATTTAAGTGGTACTTTTCTCTATCTGTGTCGCGTTTCAGGAGCCACATTTTGCAAGTTCTATCACTGTCAACTAAACTGTCAGTAACTTTTGTTTTTTTCAGGAAGACTTAGGAATAAAGGAAATCCTTTCACTTATTGAAAAGTATTTTATTTTGCGGAAGAAGAATACGGTTTAATCATGAAAAAAGAGTTCCAAACAGGTACTCCCACACAGATACAGTACATACAAACAAATCATGAAAACTTCCCACTTAAAGTAGATTTCTTTTGCATGCAAACGTTCACGTGCAAATTGTACCAGGTTAAAAAGCAAAGATGTAATTGAACAAAACTGGATTATAACAGTATTGTGTGCACGCACTCCTGTTGCAGAGGAGAAAGTAAATCAAGTTTGTAGATGAAGCGTAGCTTTTAGGAAAAATCTAGTCGATGAGACCTCGGTCAAATATCAACTGACTCGTTGAAAGAGTACACGCATTTAAGATGTGCTCCACACAGAGGAGAAAGTAAATCAAGTTTGTAGATGAAGCGTAGCTTTTAGGAAAAATCTAGTCGATGAGACCTCGGTCAAATATCAACTGACTCGTTGAAAGAGTACACGCATTTAAGACGTGCTCCACTTTTCCCATGCCGGCACTTATAGCGGCAACATCATACTTACATACACATACGCTCTGTGGTCTTTCCCTTAAGGTATCGGCAAAAAATAAGATGCATAATCTGGATGAATGTAATAAGTAAGGTAGCATGACATGGCAAAATGCTTTTCAATTTCTCGCCGGTTCTTGCCGTAATTATGTGTCGGCAATCTCAAAACATATTTATGTAGGATCGAGGGAGGAAGTCATTAAACTGAGATTAGAAAGGAAGGAACCAGTTTGGCTTAAAAATAAAATTAGATTTATCTGCAAATTAATTTAAGCCATCCTGTATTTATCTTGAACGAGATAGAGTGCTTAGATATGTCGTAAATGAATTTTCAAATCAAAAATAGCTTTTTCCTTTATCCGAGTTTACAAATTGCACATACTTACAACACACTCATAAGCGTCTTTCTTGTGCTTTGATGGTAGGATTGCAAGTATGGTCATCGTGCATTCAAATTATCATTTTTGACACAAGATAGCTATTAAATCTTGCTTTAGCTGGACTAATATGCATCATGTTTAAAGCATGACACTCCAGGCAATCTCATGTGGGACAAAAAAAGTCAAGGTCATTTTCATTTGGATGACTATAGAAAGTATCAATCAGCCTGAGAATCTGAATCTAAGCACATATGTGACCAGCAAGATTTTTAAACAGTGGGACCAGAAATTGAAAT